>CM054938.1:22943628-22964884 GCA_029168755.2 Tillandsia fasciculata | reverse complement strand
CCACCGCCACTTAATTACATCCTTTCCGCTATTGGGAGACTTATCTGAAAACAGCGCTCTAAGTTCCCGTATCCTTGCACCGTCCCACTGGGATCTTAACGGTACACTGTTCAGTTTCTTACTGCACGTCTATCCTCCACTCTTGAAGCAATCGCTCACCTTACAGTTTTTGTTCGCTACGTCCTTAAATATGCACGGAAATTGTGAGTAAAGAGGTGACATACACCCTATTTGTCCAACCACAACCCCACACTTCCTCCATCCCCGAGCTCGTAGTGAACTCCACACTTGAATACCTCCTTGGTCCTCAGCACGCTTTTCCACCACTGTGAATAAGGGTTGAAAGAGGCCCCTTTTCTGAGGGGTCTCATTCTATTGTAGTAAATTCCGAAAATAAGAAGGCCCCATAGGAGGTTCCATCCAGAAAGCAGTTTCCACCACCATTTCGTCAGTAATGCCACGTTCATATTCTCTAGGTCCAGGACTCCCAACCCGCCCTCCTTCCTACTCCTGCACACCTATTTCTACTGTACCAAGCAATGTCCCCTCGAGATCGTTAACCCCCCTATCCAGAAAAATGCCCTTCTGAGAGCTTCAATTCTACTAAGCACCTATTTAGGCGCTTTGAAGATTGAAAAAAAAATATAGATGCAAACTTGTGAGTACTGATCAGGACTAACCTGCCGCCTTGGGAGAGCAATTTAGCCTACCAACCTTCAATCCGTTTCTCGATTTTACTTATGAGTGTCCACCAACCCTCATTTCTTATTTTTTTTGTTCGATAGAGGAAGTACAAGGAATCTGATTGGGAATTGCACAGTTTTCATCCTATTAGCTCAGCCAGCCTCCCACCCCTACTCTCCCTTCTTCCCAGGTAAAGAAGCTCGGATTTACTTCTATTGATCTTCAAGCTTGAGGCCCACTCGAATAGTTGCCACACAAACTGAAGATTAGACACTTGCCTCTCCTTGGCCTCACAGTAGAAGATTGTGTCATCCGCGTACTGTATTATAGTGACCTTACTCTCTTTAGATGGAGCCACCCTGCTGAACAGTTTGCTTTGAACAACCCTCACTGTCAATCTTGCAAGATCTTCCGCCACTAGGAGGAAAAGAAGAGGAGATAGGGGGTCTCCCTGTTGTAAGCCTCTTTTAGTTTTGATCCATTTGGAGGGAGTCCCATTAACCAGAATTTCCACCTTAGCGTTGGATATACATTGTTCTATCCAGCCACACAACTTTTGATTAGCCCCGAGCCAACCCAAAACCTTTAGAAGGTACCCTCAATTCACCATATCGTAGGCCTTCTCAAAGTTTATTTTGATACCGAAGCACTCTGCACTGACTTTTGAGCCCCAGTTAGCAATTTTGCTTGCTGTAACAAAGGAGTCTAATATCAACCTCCCTCCCTTTTACAAAGGCTGCCTGTGTCGGGGATATGACCACATCCAGTACCCTTTCAAGCCTATTCGCAAGTACTTTGGAGATGATCTTTTGAACTTCGTTGAGCAAACTAATTGGCCTAAATTCCCCTGCAGCTTTAGCCTCTTCTTTCTTGGGGACTAGATAGATATAAGAATAATCCACTGGCCCTATGTTTAGTGTCCTTTCAAACAAATCCAGAAAAATATTGTAGATATCGTCTTGAATCACCTCCCAAAACTTCTGATAGAACTTTAAGTTAAATCCATCTGGCCCTAGAGCTTTATCACCCCCTAACTGAAAGGTGGATTTTTTTAATCTCTTCCCTACTGAAAGGTGTCGTAAGTTGCTCTGAGCTTAATAACGAATAGTTACAGAAAATATTGCTCCAGTCTCCTGTTGATTCCCTAATAGCTTCGTTTGGGGCGAAAAGCTTCTTGAATTTATTAAAATAGTATTCTCTTTTCTTGGCTTGTAAATTCTTTTTCCTTCTTCTTCAACCACCTCAATTGAATTTCTCCATCTTCTGCCATTTACTACCGCATGAAAGAATTTAGTATTGACATCCCCTTCTTTAAGCCAATGTTGCTTGGCTCTAGATTTCGATATAATTTCCTCCTCGACCACAATCGACAACAATTATTTCTTAAGTAGGTTACGCTTGTCCTATTGCAGAGGTGTGAGGCTACTCATTTCCTCTAGTAAGTCCATTGTTTGGATCTCTTTTGAGAGCTCTTTCTTAGTTTTGGATATACTGTGAAAGTTTGTCGAACACCATTCTTTAAATCTCTTTCGGCAGTGCCTTAATTTTGCTGTAAAAATGAGAATGCTTGTGCATTGTCTCGGAACTTCTGCCCACCACTTCGGCATCCTAGAAGTGAAGTCTTCTCGCAAAAGCCACACTTCTTCAAATGAAAAACAAGGATTTAAATGTCGTGGCACGGGATCGTGCCGAAAACTTGCCGGCATGGTACGGCACGGTGCGTGCCGAGCCGTGCCAATGAGTGTCGGTCACAAAAAATAATACGTGCCAACACATAATGGCATGAAATATTTATTTTCTTTAGTAATAAAATTTTCTAATTGCTTATTATGTATCTTTATCAAATATTTTGAACTTTATTGAGAAAATTACTTAATAATTTAAATAAAAAAGGGTTTTGAACTGTGCCATCGGCACGGGGGCTGTATCGTGCCGGTATCTTGTTGGCACGATACGGCACGATGGATACGTCCCGTGCCGATGGATACTTAAATCCTTGCTAAACCTTCGGGGAGGTTTGTTCCCACTAGTCGAGAGGAGGATCGGTGTGTGATTTGACGTAACTCGGGGTAGCACAGCCACCTTAGAAAGAGGAAAGGCTTGGTCCCACTCTGTGGACGTGAAAAAGCGATCCAGTTTGGCTATTATCGGTATGTATTGCATATTAGACCACGTGTAGCATTGGTTACCCATTGGCATGTCTATCAGTTCCAACTTATTTAAGAGGTCAGAGAACATGGACATAAGTTTACCTCTCCAACTCTTACCCTTTCTCTTTTGTTGACACCCGGTTAAGTTAAAGTCCCTGCACATTACCCACAGACCACTACAAACTCCTTTGAGATCGACAAGTTCAGTACAAAAGTCTTTCTTCCCATCCCACGAAGGTGGGCTGTAAACATTCGTCAAATAAAAGAGAGTGCCGCTGGAGTTATGTTTCAACCTCACTGTAAGGGAAAATCTTCGGACTAAGACTTCGATGCACGAGAAGTCTCCAGAGCTCCAGCAGGTGATAAGCCCCCACGATGCCCCAGTGGACTTTAAGAAATGACATTTATCCATTTATCCACATGCAGGCCAGTGAACGAACGCAAAAGGGAGTGGGAAATTGCTTCCACTTTGGATTCCTGCAAGCAGTACACTGTCTTCCTAGAAAAGAGAGATACATATTTCACTAGATCCCTCTTACCCGGGTTGAGTCCCCTAACATTCCAACTATATATATGAAACATTAGAAAAGATACTACCACTAGCAAACTACGACATCCTACTGTTCCCTCTAGGAGGACTCCAAAAACTCTAAAAACCCTTGCACCTCCTTCGTATTCAGCATTATCCCGCACTTAGCACTCTTTTTTCTGATCCTACTACCCGCCGACAAGTCCAATCTGTCAATCGACCCCCTCGCTCTCTTTGCCTGTGGACTTCTCAGCCGCAAATTATAAAGCTCCCTATCTGCCCCTTCACTGAGCAGGGCTTTGCGTGTAATCGCCTTATCCAATAGCTAGTCCTTCTCGCAACTCGCCAATCGTTGACTTTTCCTAGTGCGGACACGCTCCCCCCTTAGGCTATCTCGATTCCCTACGTCTTTGGCAAGCGCGTCCCCTTCCACTATATCACTGCGAGCCCTATCCACCATATATTGATTAGGTTGAAGTCCCTCATCTGGTATTCTTTTAAACTGGTCCTGAATAACCCTCTCTCTTGGCTCGGTTCCGTAATACTCCTCGATGTAATTAATTCCTATAGTAAAGTTTAGGCCCTTTCGAAGAAGGTTTGTGAACCTCGAAACTCCTGCGATGTCTCCCCTCCCCACCTCGATAAAGAGAATATGAGTCAAGCAGAGGTGCAGTGCCCCCTCAACCAAGGAGGGCCAGAACTCGGAGATTGCAAAGAAGTAGAGTGTATTGGCGTCCAACTCCGGATTAGGTGCCAGTAAGACCGAGCCCACCAAGTTGTGTTTGGTCCTCTAACCTACTTGCCACTGGCTTCCCGCTCCTGTTCCGCTCACCACGAGGTGGACCTAGGCCCCAAATGGTTGAAAGCCCAGGTCCGTCTCGAACAGAGCCCTTAACTCTGTCCGCGTTTTTGAATCCACCACATCCGCACCACCACTCCACTGTGCTCCTATAGCGCTGCTCTCCCCCAGCCCTAGCAAGGCGAACTTGTTTCCCTTCTCAGCATGCCGCGTTCCCCCAAGTATCAAAACCCCCTCGCCCTCTCTCCGTCCTTTTGCGAATCCGGAACAAGGTCGCATCTTCCTTGTACTTTTCTCTATATCCATCTCGGGATCTCCGCCAAGGATCTTACCCCAGAATGATCCTGCCCCACGTCGACCTCGTCCAATGCCTGGTTCTTTTTTTTCCCTTCTCTTTCTCCCAGCCTCGAGCACCCCTCTCGTAAGGCAGAGCTTGAAACTTTACCAAAAAAATCTCCCTTGCAGCTCCTGAGGTCTTCCAAGGACTGTTGGATCACCAACCCCTTCCCTCTCCATGCTGCCTACCACAATTCGCTGCAAGACCCAGCGGGTCAAGAGAAGACCTCTAAACCTTGTTGCTCAGAACGTCGCCGATGACTGGAACAATCCAGCAGACCCCTCCCACTGCCGGTTCCACTGTCCGCCATCTATCTCTAATCTCGAATGAGTTCCAAGAGTCACTTTGGTCAGAGGCTTCGCCTACACCAGAAACAATGTCATCCGCAACACCTCCTGCCCTTCTGGTCCACCTAGCTAACTGCCGTCCCATAGGATCCATTTGATCATCTCCTTTATTAGGGTCACCACCCGCAAAGGGTATTTTCCGGTCGTCGCCTCTGAAAGGTGCAGTACTTTCTAATTTCACCCTAACAATCACTATGAGGTTCCCCAGAGTGATGAAATGATTTTCGGGTATGTCTGTCGAATCAACCACCGCAACTTGGCACTTGAAGTAATTAATATCTAGCAAATTTCGACTGCTGTCGCCAGCCCGCAAATATCTTTCGAATCCATTGACAATAGATACGACTTTGCACTCAGACGAACACTCGTAAGGCAAATTCAATAATTTGATCCACACCTTGTAGGTAAGCCGCGAGCGGACAGCATCTCTGTATGGGTTCAACGCGAAGCACCGGAGACGGCAGTGAGACAGGCGAACACTGTTCCTCCGAATCAAATCCTCCGATTGCACCCATTGAGGCCAAAAAATCACGAAATCCCTCTCCCGAAAGCAGGCTTCTAGGAAGTCGTTCGAGAAACCTCCAAAGCGGCCTGCAAGATCATTTGCGATTGTGCCCTATGGATAATGCCCAAGGTTGGCCGGTCCAAAGGTAGTTGCGAGAACCGCTCTTGGACATTGCTGTTGCCGAGTTCGGTAGCCCTCTGTGAGAGGGACGAAGACCTTTATAGAGCGAGGATGAAATCTCACGGCCTATTGCATCCTCCACGAGCTCGATACATCGTGTGCACACAGTTGCGGGCGTAGTGTCTAGTCTTGAAGCACCTTGCACACCTCAGTGGGTCTCTACAATCTCGAGCCCAATGATCTCTTGCGAGGCATTTGAAGCACCTTCCCTCCACTACCGCTCTACTCTTCTCCGACTTGACCGTCGATCGATCCAGGAACCTCCGCTTAGTTGAGAGAAAAGCTCTATCCTGTGCACTCGACTGCATGAGCACTTCTTTATAGGACCTCGGCCTCCTAGGTTCCATCTCCGGTAGGGGTTCCTTCTTAGACCCATGGATCTTATCTAGTCCCCTACGACTCTCCTTCTCTGAAGCCAAGGGCAAGGTGTTGACCTGTCCGCTGGCCGAAGGAGGGAGATCTTCAATGAAGAGATAGCTCCTGGTTAAGGGTTTTCCTTTGTGATCTGCCCACGAAATCTTGTTGTTTGTCTTCTTATCTTTGTGCCCTTCTTTATCCATGGTAGTGTTAGATTCCTTGTCAAGATCGTAGCCATAAGCACTTCCCCCTTCGTGTAACTTCGATTTCAGCCTTTGGAATCTTATTTCCAGCTCTAGGTCGAGTTCCGTCAACTGACAAGACCATTTCACCTTCCTAGGAATCGTACCCTTGAAGGGGCCCTTTACTCTCGGTCTCTTCTGGTGGACTCCCCCGTGAACCTCTCTTGACACTGACACCCTCTCTCTCTGTGCAGTTGCTTCACCACTACTTTGTGAAGCTTTGATTCGGGGAGGAGAATCTCTTTCTACCTTGAGTCCGGCTCGACAAAGATGCTCACTACGCATCATGGATGTTTTTTGTCCCCTATGAATTTATGTATTTTCATCCGGCTTGACAAAGATGCTCACTCCTCATTTATCAATTATGTCATTGCCCTTGTTAGGATTTTGCACAATATAAATGCAGCGGAAAAAGAAATCAAATAAACAAATATTTAAAAAACTTGAGATCCGATCTCAAAAACCACGCAAAATAGGATCCCTCATATATTTAAGATTAAAAAGAAAGAGGAAGATCTAATCTTCATCTTTGCGCGGGAAGATCTACACCGCAATGTGATGATCGTGAAATTTGGTTCTCTTGAAGCCGCACACGCTTCCGGTCTCTACGGGTATCCACACGAGGTCGTCAATCTGACCGAAATTCTCACAGGGGTACTAGCTCCCTTGCAGAGAACATATTTCTTTGAATGTGGATATTTAGAAAAGAGGAAGACCAGGAAAAAGATGACTGCTAAGGTTTTCTCTTTTCTTTTTTTTTCTCTTAAAGAAAACTCATACATATAAAGAGGGATATAATTCCTTTTATAATCATTTAGATAAACATTAAGATAAACTTAAAATTAGATTTAAGTTTATCTTATCCCTAATCGGTTCAATAGATTAAATCCTAATTTAATTCTACTTGAACTCAATCCTAATTTGATCAAATCAAATCATCAACGCAACATTTGTACTTAAGTCCTCTCACAACTCACTAACTATTAGTAAGTCCTCTCTTGTAACATTTGCACTTTAATTTCCGTAATTTGTAATAATTACAAATTAGTCTAATTATCAACATATTAACAATTAAGTATTCAGGCGATTCAAAAATCACGATCCAACTATCAGATCAGTCATAACCTTTTATGTGTGTGACCCCATAGGTTCTATTTTATCTGGTAGTGAGATATATTGTGATTAACATCAACAATATCACGGAAACTCTTTTCAGTGGGTTAGAACAATTCAAACTCAGCCCAATAAGAATTATCGATCATCTGGATAATTCTCGTGAGTCCCACAATCCACCAGTGACGTCTAGTAGCATGTAGTGGCATTCCAGTAGAATGGAATACTAAACCTCTAGGTGCAGTTAACGTGTGATACAATCCTTCTATCAAGAGTCCCGACTAGATGAAGTCATGGAATTGCTCGTCAAACCCTACCGTCTGTCATATGTCAAATTTATTCGACTCGAGTTTCTAATATCGAAAATCTTTTTCGTTATTTACTATGCCTTGGCCAAGATCTTCTAAACTCGGTCTCATAAATCACATAGGACTAACTCCCTTATCTACTAAGGGCGATAGATTCCATATAGGTGTACGCCTTATTCCTACAACGAACCTACTGTAGCCAACATGCACTGCAAGGACCCAAATGGCTAGGGACCAAGTGTATGTACAGTCAAACTACAGTAACCCCATTGTGAATAACCGAGACACCGCAGTTCAAAGGACCAGTCACACTACTGCAACATCGAGTAAGTCACTGACGAGTGAGTAGACATCCAAGTGACTTCTCGTGATGGTCACTCGGTACCCTTGTTCTCCAACAACCACCTGCACATTCGCTACAGTGTCCCCACACTGATGACTCGAGACTCGTCTACCCTAAAAGGGAAGTAACCTGTGCACCAATCTCACCGGATCAATCACTGTCCCCGTGATGATCCATCGATCGAGAGCATTTAGGAATTAATCTTTAATGATACATATCTCAAATTCTCAACTATTAAGAATACGTATCATCATCTTATTAATTCCTTGGACAATTCATGGACACATACACAACATGAATGGTAATAAAAATCCAATAACATTCATAATGTAAAATGTCAAATACAAATTTATATCCTAGAAAGAATACATATGTCAACCAAGTTGGCTTCTAGGGCATACATCTAACAGCCCTTGAGTGAACAAAAGAGACTTTCATGCACCCAAAGCAGGCCCTAACTTTTTTTTTTTATTAAATATATTTTAGTAGAGTCTAGCTAGGCATGTAGGACATTTATGAGTAGTAATACAACGGCATAATACTGATGGGTAAGAAGGATTTGTCAAGTCTGAATACTTTTGTATAGTAGTTATTGTTGGCGTTAAAAAAAAAAAGGGATTTCTAAGGATCCCAAATAATTTTAAAAAGAGACTTCTTCGGATCCCAAATAATATTAAAAAGGGACTTCTTCGGATCCCAAATCATTTAAAAAAAATAAAAGGGACTTCTTCGGATCCCAAATAATTTTAAAAGGGGACTTCTTCGGATCCCAAATAATTTTAAAAAGGGACTTCTTCGGATCCCAAATAATTTTAAAAAGGGGGCTTCTTCGGATCCCAAATTATTTTAAAAGGGATTTCTTCGGATCCCAAATCATTTAAAAAATAAAAGGGACTTCTTCGGATCTCAAATTATTTTAAAAAGAGACTTCTTCGGATCCCAACAATTTTAAAAAAGGGACTTCTTCGGATCCCAAATAATTTTAAAAAGGGACTTCTTCGGATCCCAAATAATTTTAAAAATGGACTTTTTCGGATCCCAAATTATTTCAAAAGGGATTTCTTCGGATCCCAAATCATTTAAAAAAGGGACTTCTTCGGATCCCAAATTATCTCAAAAGGAATTTCTTCGGATCCCAAATCATTTAAAAATAAAAGGACTTCTTCGGATCCCAAATAATTTTTTTAAAAAAGGGATTTCTTCGGATCCCAAATTATTTCAAAAGGGATTTTTTCGGATTCCAAATCATGTAAAAAAATAAAAGAGACTTTTTCGAATCCCAAATAATTTTAAAAAGGGATTTCTTCGGATCCCAAATAATTTTAAAAGGGATTTCTTCGGATCCCAAATAATTTTAAAAAAGGAACTTCTTCGGATCCCAAATTATTTCAAAAGTGATTTCTTCGGATCCCAAATCATGTAAAAAAAATAAAAGGGACTTCTTCGGATCCCAAATAATTTTAAAAAGGGACTTCTTCGAATCCCAAATCATTTAAAAAAATAAAAGGAACTTCTTCGGATCTCAAATTATTTCGAAAGGAATTTCTTCGGATCCCAAATCATGTAAAAAAGATAAAAGGGACTTCTTCGGATCCCAAATAATTTTAAAAAGAGACTTCTTTGGATCCCAAATAATTTTAAAAAGGGAATTTCTTCGGACCCCACATCAAAATAAAATAAACGGTATTTTTTGGACCCCAAATCATTTTAAAAAGAAAATTTCTTCGGATCCCAAGATAAAATAAGGGATTTTCTTCGGATCCCAAATCAAAATAAAATAAAGTGGATATCGAAATAAACAGGAATTTCTTTGAATCCAGAGTCGATTTCAAACAAGATTTAAATAAGCCCTAATCAACTTGGAGCCTAAGTCCAATTCAAAGAGGCCTAATAAATAACGCCCAGTCCACATACGGGCCACGAATCCAGTCCACATATAATATAGGCCTAGTCCACATACGGGTCCTGAATCCAGTCCGCATATAATATAGGCTCAGTCCACATACGGGCCCCCAATCCAGTCCACTTGTAAATAAAATCCAAAACCCATTCGATCCACAAATAAAAAACCCAAAACCCATTCAATCTATAAATAAAACTCAAAACCCATTCAATCCTATCGCCTTATGTCACGCCCCGGGGGGTTTGACGCGCGGAAGTTTTGAGCCACCTATGCTCCCAAAACAGCGTAATATTTTTTTTTGAAAGACAGTCCGCCCCGGTGCGTGCCCAGACCCGCCGCATATACAAATTCACTCTGCAAACGGGCGGAGTCTCCTTTGTATATGCACGGCGTCCTGATTACATCATACATTCATCTCAAGCATTAACCACACTAATCGAGGTGCAGACTCATACAACATGCATTCCAAACATTCCGTTGACATTCACACATAGACGAGGGCCGACTGATTTGAAAGGATAAATCATCACAGGGTTTTGAAAGCGGCGTCCACCCGACGCTTGTATTTCTTGAAAACAATTTTCGCAAACGATTGCACTTTTATTTTAAAACGGCCAAGAGTAAAGAGAGAGTTCACACTCATGCATCAATCATAAAGGGAAAGGGCAACATCCACGTCGACCCCACAGGGGTATCGCACACCACAACTAGCTAGCACAATAAATAAAGTAAAGGGAAAATGAGTTCACTAAGTTTGTGCCACTCAAAGTTCTCTGAACGTCGCATGCGCGGCCTCACCAGCGTCTCTACGCTCGCCCCCTGACGAACCTGTCACAGAGTGGGAAGTCAGTGACTAGAAAAGATACAAAATGCAATAAGGGCAAAAATATTTCAAACCACAATGTCCGGAGCAACCCCTCTTTTTGACTCGGAGTACGGTCGATGCCATTACGGACCTACCCTGAATCACACAAAACCGGGCACCTTCCCCGATCACCACACCGGGCACCTACCCCGGTGTCACCGCTCACACCCCCCACCCGCGGGGGCCCCCATTCCTAACGCCACCTTCGCGTGGGGTACACGGGTCAACGTACCACTTTTTCGGAAAAGCACACCCTCGCGGTGGCCAAACCGCCGGTGTGCGTGTAGCAACAAGAGCCTCAATACGATTAGATAAATTTACGAGCAATATTTATACATATATACATGGGGTTAGTATCATAATCCAAAATTAATTAACTCCGTTCATGCCCGTACATGCAAATTGTGTGACTTACACCTTTTTCCATACACCCTGGAATTTACACCCACCTGAAGGGAAGTTTGATGGTCGATTCGTCCCGTCCGGTTTGCGCGTTGAGCTTAGGACGTCCCGCACTCCTGGGGGAAACAACAGAAAGCTCAGACCAGGACTAATAATAAAATCGACTAAAATACTGAAAGGCGGGGGAGCCCGTCGCGATCTGCGGACCTTATGCGGCGTCCACCTCCGCACGGCACCGACCCGTGCGTAGCGCGCATAGTCCGCGGATCGTCCCGCGCGGTCTCTCTTCCCCCGTGCCGTGCCGCCGCTCCTCCCGCGGCGCGGCGAACCGGCGCGGCTGCGCGCCGCACGGGCGCCCCGCCCGCGACGGCCCCGCGCGCGGGCGGCCCCGCGCGGCGTCGCGCCGCGCGGGCGCCCGGCCCGCGACGGCCCCACGTACGGCCCCGCGCGGCCACGCGCCGCGCGGGTGCCCCGCGCGCGGGCGGCCCCGCGCTGCGTTGCGCCGCGCCGGCGCCGCCCCGCGGGAGGCCCCGCGGGGCTGCGCGCCGCGCGGGCGCCCCGCGCCCGGGCGGGCGCCCCGCCCGTGGGCGGCCCCGCGCGGCGTCGGCCGCGCGGGAGTCCCGCCCGCGGGCGGCCCCGCGCGGCCGCGCGCCGCGCTGGCGCCCCGCCCGCGGGCGGCCCCGCGCGCCGTCGGCCGCGCAGGAGTCCCGCCCGCGGGCCGCCCCGCACGGCCCCGCCCCGCGCGGGCGCCCCGCCCGCGACGGCCCCCGCGCGGCGGTGAGCCGCGCGGCGTGCCGCTCGCGGCGGCGGCGTCCGCCTCCTCTCCGGTGGCGGCGACCCGGCCGCCCTACGATCCCGCTCCCCCAAACAAAATTAAATAAACTAATAAAAATTTACCTTTACGGCGTGGAAGGAGAGGATCGAAATCCTTGGTTGGTGGGGACTCGTGCGAGGGAGGGATCTTCCTTTTTTTCGCTCCGATCGTTTTCCCGACGCCTAGCCGCACGGCCGAGGGAACGAGAAAAAGAAAAGGGAGGAGGGTTACGGGGATTCCCAAAAACCCTAGCCCGGTTTTTATAACCCCCCCTCACGACTCACATTAATTTAAAATAAATTAATTTTTCGTAACTAAATAAAAATACGTGTAATAATAATGATAGTAGTAATAATAATAAATAATAATAATAATAAATAATAAATAATAATTTGTCTGACGGCTGTCGATTGCTTGGAAAAGCGTGCAAACTGTTTCGCACGGATCCCGGGAATGTTGGACGGGGTCCAAACTTCGGAATTTGATTCTGGGAGCTCCCGAAATCGGAATTCAGATCCGATCGCACCGCCGAGCTCGGTTCCACGAGCTCTAGCACCTAAAATTTCCCGAAGTCACAACGGTTCGCCCAAAATTAACAAAAAGATATTTTACCTTCACTGGGCGTCCCTCCCGCGGAAAGGGAGGAGAAAGGAAAAGAAAAATAAAACGGGAGAGAGAGAAGCGGGTCTTACATCACTCACCACTAAGAACAAGTTTCGTCCTCGAAACTTAGCTCCTCTCTGCGGCGAACAGGTCCGGGTAGCACTCCCTCATCTTCGCTTCGGGTTCCCAGGTCGCCTCGCGTTCTTCTTGATTGCTCCAGAGTACCTTAACATAGGGGATGGATCGATTCCGTAGTCTTTTGTCTTCCCGTGCTAGGATCCGCACTGGCATTTCTTCGTAGCTTAGGTCTTCCTTGAGTTCGACCGCGGTGACATCGAGCACCCGTGACGGGTCGGGGAGGTACTTTCGAAGCATGGACACGTGGATTACATCGTGCACCCGGTCGAGGTGGGGCGGTAGGGCGAGGCGATAGGCCACCGGTCCAACGCGCTCTAGGATCTCGAAGGGTCCTACGTAGCGCGGGGTCAACTTTCCTCTCAGCCCGAACCGTCTCACCCCTTTGGTCGGTGAGACTCGCAATAACACGTGCTCCCCCACCTGGAATTCCAAATCGCGGCGCCTCTGATCCGCGTAGCTCTTTTGTCGGCTTTGGGCAGTCACCAGCCGCTGCCTGATAAGGCGCACCTTTTCCTCGGTCTCAGCCACCAGATCCGGCCGCAATAATTTCCGCTCCCCCAGATCGTCCCAACAGATCGGAGACCTACAGCGTCTACCATACAGGGCTTCGTACGGTGCCATGCTGATGCTAGCCTGGTAGTTGTTGTTGTAGGCGAACTCTACTAGAGGTAGGTGGCGCGACCATCCGTCTCCAAAGTCAAGTACGCAGGCTCGGAGCATGTCCTCAAGGATCTGAATCACCCGCTCGGACTGTCCGTCCGTCTGCGGGTGGAAGGCGGTGCTGAAATGCAACTTAGTTCCCAAGGCCCGTTGCAAGCTCTGCCAAAAGTTCGAAACAAACCTCGTGTCCCTGTCCGAGGTGATCGATGCTGGTACCCCGTGTAGTCTCACAATCTCGCTGATGTAGGTCTGGGCCAGTCGATCGCGCGTCCAGGTCGTGTGGACGGGCAGAAAGTGCGCCGACTTGGTTAACCGATCCACAATGACCCAGATGGCGTCATGTCCTTGTTGCGACCGCGGGAGCCCGGTGACAAAGTCCATGGTTATTTGCTCCCACTTCCATTCTGGTACTGGTAGGGGCTGCAGCATTCCCGCCGGCCGTTGGTGCTCCGCCTTTATCTGCTGGCAGATCAAACAGTGTGCCACGAAATACGTCACGTCTCTCTTCATCCTTGGCCACCAAAAGGTCTGCTTGAGATCTCTGTACATTTTGGTACCCCCAGGGTGTACCGCATACGGGGCGCCATGCGCTTCGGTCAAGATTTCTTGCTTCAAATCTGGCAGTGCGGGCACGCATACCCGCCCCCGGAATTGGAGTATTCCGTCCGTCCCCTCAGAAAAGTCTCCCTCCGGTTCAGAGGAGGTTCTCGTTCGTTCTAGTTGTAGTTGTGGGTCGGTTCTCTACCCTTCTCGGATTCTTTCGATCAGTGTGGGCGCGACCACCAAGGCCAACAATTTCCCGACCGTCCCTGCCGGTACCACTTCCAATTGTAGTCGTGAGAATTCAGCGATCAGGTCTTCCTGTTGGGTAATCTTCCTTGCCGCCGTTCCTTCCGCTCGTCCCTTTCTACTCAGAGCATCCGCGACCACGTTTGCTTTTCCCGGGTGGTACTGGATTGTAAGGTCGTAGTCTTTCAGCAGCTCCAACCACCGCCTCTGCCGCAGGTTTAATTCCTTTTGGGTGAAGAGGTACTTAAGGCTTTGGTGATCCGAGAATATGTTGCAGTGGACGCCATAGAGGTAGTGCCTCCAAAGTTTTAGAACAAAGACGACCGCGGCGAGCTCGAGGTCGTGTATCGGGTAGTTCTGTTCATATCCTTTGAGCTGCCGGGAGGCGTAGGCGATCACCTTCCCCTGTTGCATCAGCACGCCTCCCAATCCAATTCGCGAGGCGTCGCAATATACCTCATAGTCCTCTCCAGGCGTCGGCAGCGCCAATATCGGTGCTCTTGTCAATCTCCTTTTGAGCTCTTCAAAGCTTTCTTGGCACCGGGCCGTCCATACGAATTTCTCCCCCTTACGGGTCAGGTGGTTCAGGGGAGTTGCAATTTTCGAGAAACCTTCGACGAAGCGTCTGTAGTATCCCGCCAGGCCTAGGAAACTACGAACCTCCGTCACCGAGGTCGGCTGGGGCCGATCGATTACTGACTATATCTTCTTTAGGTCCACCGCGAGTCCTGTGGCTGAGATAATATGTCCCAAAAATCCCACTTCGCGCAGCCAGAACTCGCACTTTTTGAGTTTGGCGAATAACTTCTGTTCTCTAAGCGTCTGCAGTACGATTCGCAAATGCTCCTCGTGCTCTCCATCAGTGGGTGAATAAATTAAGATGTCGTCAATGAACACCACCACAAACCGATCCAGGTAGGGCCGGAAGATCCGGTTCATCATATCCATAAACACCGCTGGAGCGTTGGTGAGCCCGAACGGCATTACCGTGAATTCGTAATGGCCGTACCGGGTTCGGAAGGCCGTCTTCGGGATATCCTCATCCCGTACCCTGAGCTGGTGATAGCCCGACTGTAAGTCAATCTTAGAGAAAACGGTCGCTCCCCTCAGCTGGTCGAAGAGATCGTCTATTCTTGGCAAGGGGTACTTATTCTTCACCGTGACCTTGTTAATCTCCCGGTAGTCGATGCACAGTCGTAGGCTTCCGTCCTTCTTACGCACGAAGAGCACCGGCGCGCCCCAAGGCGACGCGCTCGGCCTGATGAATCCCTTGTCTAGGAGGTCCTCAAGTTGCGCCTTCAATTTCTTTAGTTCCGCGAAGGCCATCCTGTACGGCGCCTTCGTGATCGGCCGAGTGTTGGGTTGGAGCTCGATCGGAAACGTGACCTCCCTCTCGGGAGGCATCCCAGGCAATTCGGTGGGGAAAACGTCAGGAAAGTCTCTCACCACCGGAATGTCGGTAAGTGCCTCAGAGGGCTTCGTGGCCAAGTCTACTGATGCCAAAAAGGCCACGCACCCTCCCTCAATTAGCTTCCGAGCGCGCGACGCGGAAATAACGGGAGAGAAGGTGACGCTCTTGCATGCCAGGTATACGTTTTCCGGGAACTCAGGGTACATCAGTCGCACCTGGCGCTTTTCGCAGTCAATCACCGCCTGGTACCACGTGAGCCAGTCCATCCCTAGGACGACGTCGTACTCCTTTAAAGGGATGACTACTAAGTCCCAGGGGCAGGACAGCCTCCCTATCTTTATTGGGCAGGAGGGTATAAAGTTGCAAGCCTCTAAAGACCCCCCCGCGGTTTGGACAGACAACACACTAGGAAGGGGTCTCCCCTCGATACCATGAGTCAAGGCGAACTCACGCGACATAAACGAGAGGGTCGCTCCGGTATCGAAAAGAGTTCTAGCACGGTAAAGAGAAGCGCGAGTGATATCTGCGACAACGTGCTCAGAAGGGTACGTCTCCTGGCGGTTCATCGTGTAGACACGTCCTCCTGATTGGGGTGGTCTGTCCCCCACCGGTCGTGGCGCTGGTGGTCTGGGGGCCTGTGTCATCGGAGCTTTGCCTCGTCCCGCGGGCTGAGGTGCTGGCGCAGAGGCTGCAGAAGATGCGGCACCTTGGTTCAGGGGGCAGTTGTAACGGAGGTGCCCCTGTTGGCCACATCGGAAACAATGGTCTTGTCGTTTAGCACATTCCGTCACCCGGCGTGCTCCGCCGCAGATGACGCAGGGCCGATCGTCCGCCCTCTGTCCTCCTGCGGGTGCGCTCCGGGTCCTCTGCTGGGATCTCCACCGCTTAGAGGGCCGGCTCCCACTGGTCGAGCCGCCCCTATGAAACGGCTGGGACCGCTTTCTGTCTTCCTGCGGGGTGGGGCCCTCCTTCCGAGCGCGCGTGACGGCGAAGCCGCGCTCCACGATGGTGGCCCGGTCGACCACCTTCTGAAAGGTGTGTAAATCAGCTGCGTCTACGACTTGGAAAATGTCGCTCCGTAATCCGTCCACGAATAACTGCGCCTTGTGGGACTCGTCCCGGATGACGAAGGGGACGCAGTTGGCCAGTCTCACAAACTCTCTTTGGTACTCCATGACCGTTCGATTGCCTTGCTGGATGTGGTTTAGGTCATCCTCTAGCTGCTTCTTGACACTGTTAGTGAAGAATGCCCCGAACAGTTCTCGTTTAAAGGTGGTCCAAGAGGGGAGGGCGGCGCCCTTCGCGGAGTCGGGCCGCACCGTCTTCCACCAGATGCAGGCATTCCCCTCCAGGAAGTGGACGGCTAGGTGTACCCGCTCATGATCTTCCATCAGCAGGTCCTCGAACAACTTTTCCATCGTGTCGACCCACTTTTCTACGACCCAGGGGTCCGTCGACTCCCCTTCGAACACTGGCGGGTCGTACTTCTTGAAGTCAGCCAGGTTGGCTCGAACCCGGTCCCGCTCAGTCAGCTGGGCGGTCCCTTCCCCTGCGACCGTGACGGCCACGGCAGGAGGGGGTGTGACCAAGGTCTCTCCCGCTGCGCCTCCGGTCGAGGTCCCCGGCGCCGGCCCCACCACCGCCGGCGTAGGGCCCACCTCTGGCACCGTTGGTTGGGGTGGTGCCGCGGGCGCCTCACCCCGGCCTGGAGCGGTCCCCGTTTCTGCCTCTGCCCTTGGCGGCTCCGCTGCTGCGGCTGGTTGCCCTGAAGCGGGGCCCTGGGTCATCACCACTGTCGCGGCTGGCTGCTGCTATTATTGGGTCAGCTGTCGCACTTGGTTCGTGAGGGCTGTCAACTGCTCTGCCATTTCCCGCAATTGCTGTCTCAGGAGCTGGTTCTCTGCGGCCACCGTCGCCGCTGCGTCCGCCCCTGCCTCCTCCGTGGCAGATCTAGTTCTAGCCATGATCTAGACACATGCACAAATCTAGTTACTTCTAGGCTGACCTATAGTAACAATTTGATTCAGGCATACAGAGAACACTAATTACCCTTCCCCACGAACACTCACGTCCTACAGACCTATACGACGTTCACTACCAATATTACTCATGCGACGTCTACTTTATTATTCGTTAGCTAAAGTGTTGCGTCCCGTGGATGCTGGGCCCCAACTATTGTGGTTAAGGTTCATTTCTCTGATACCATCTTAATCTGTCACGCCCCGGGGGGTTTGACGCGCGGAAGTTTTGAGCCACCTATGCTCCCAAAACAGCATAATATTTTTTTTTGAAAGACAGTCCGCCCCGGTGCGTGCCCAGACCCGCCGCATATACAAATTCACTCTGCAAACGGGCGGAGTCTCCTTTGTATATACACGGCGTCCTGATTACATCATACATTCATCTCAAGCATTAACCACACTAATCGAGGTGCATACTCATACAACATGCATTCCAAACATTCCGTTGACATTCACACATAGACGAGGGCCGACTGATTTGAAAGGATAAATCATCACAGGGTTTTGAAAGCGGCGTCCACCCGACGCTTGTATTTCTTGAAAACAGTTTTCGCAAACGATTGCACTTTTATTTTAAAACGGCCAAGAGTAAAGAGAGAGTTCACACTCATGCATCAATCATAAAGGGAAAGGGCAATATCCACGTCGACCCCACAGGGGTATCGCACACCACAACTAGCTAGCACAATAAATAAAGTAAAGGGAAAATGAGTTCACTAAGTTTGTGCCACTCAAAGTTCTCTGAACGTCGCATGCGCGGCCTCACCAGCGTCTCTACGCTCGCCCCCTGACGAACCTGTCACAGAGTGGGAAGTCAGTGACTAGAAAAGATACAAAATGCAATAAGGGCAAAAATATTTCAAACCACAATGTCCGGAGCAACCCCTCTTTTTGACTCGGAGTACGGTCGATGCCATTACGGACCTACCCTGAATCACACAAAACCGGGCACCTTCCCCGATCACCACACCGGGCACCTACCCCAGTGTCACCGCTCACACCCCC
The DNA here is from genome assembly GCA_029168755.2 of Tillandsia fasciculata. Classification (NCBI taxonomy): domain Eukaryota; kingdom Viridiplantae; phylum Streptophyta; class Magnoliopsida; order Poales; family Bromeliaceae; genus Tillandsia; species Tillandsia fasciculata. Next base: position 22,946,379 of record CM054938.1, on the reverse strand, counting down.
CACCCGCGGGGGCCCCCATTCCTAACGCCACCTTCGCGTGGGGTACACGGGTCAACGTACCACTTTTCCGGAAAAGCACACCCTCGCGGTGGCCAAACCGCCGGTGTGCGTGTAGCAACAAGAGCCTCAATACGATTAGATAAATTTACGAGCAATATTTATACATATATACATGGGGTTAGTATCATAATCCAAAATTAAATAAACTAATAAAAATTTACCTTGACGGCGTGGAAGGAGAGGATCGAAATCCTTGGTTGGTGGGGACTCGTGCGAGGGAGGGATCTTCCGTTTTTTCGCTCCGATCGTTTTCCCGACGCCTAGCCGCACGGCCGAGGGAACGAGAGAAAGAAAATGGAGGAGGGTTACGGGAATTTCCAAAAACCCTAGCCCGGTTTTTATAACCCCCTCACGACTCACATTAATTTAAAATAAATTAATTTTTCGTAACTAAATAAAAATACGTGTAATAATAATGATAGTAATAATAATAATAAATAATAATAATAATAAATAATAAATAATAATTTGTCTGACGGCTGTCGATTGCTTGGAAAAGCGTGCAAACTGTTTCGCACGGATCCCGGGACTGTTGGACGGGGGTCCAAACTTCGGAATTTGATTTTGGGAGCTCCCGAAATCGGAATTCAGATCCGATCGCACCGCCGAGCTCGGTTCCGCGAGCTCTAGCACCTAAAATTTCCCGCAAGTCACAACAGTTCGCCCAAAATTAACAAAAAGATATTTTACCTTCACTGGGCGTCCCTCCCGCGGAAAGGGAGGAGAAAGGAAAAGAAAAATAAAACGGGAGAGAGAGAAGCGGGTCTTACACCTTAACACATATAATTAAGCCAAAATTATATTCAAACCGACTAGATTCTAAATCATATACTTAGAATTTAGCCAAATCCAATTCGATCGAGCTCTAACACATATACTTAGAGTTCATTCAAATCAACCCAACTAACCCTAATACATATACTTAGGGTGTAGTTAACCTTTTACTCTAGCACATATATCTAGGGTAGAAACCAAATCAACTCAACTAATCCTAATACATATACTTAGGTACCGTTTGGTTCGGGGATAAGAAAAATTTTGTTATACCGGGGATAGGTATAGATTATGGTATTAGCAGGAATTAGTGTAAATTTGTGTTTGGTTGGGTTTAAGAGTTATACCGGGATTAAAGAAAATTGTGTTTGGTAAATTATATAGGAATAAGGAGAATAAGATGAATAAGAAAAAATTGTGTTTGGTTGAGTATAGAGGAATAAGAAGAATTGAGAAGTGATAAATATGTGTATTGACTATTTTGCCCTTTATGATATAATTTATAAATAAAATAATTTATGATATTAATCAACCTAATAATAAATTTAAATTAATATTAAAAAATTTAAAATATATTTAAAAATAAATAATAAATATTTAAAAGTACTTAAAAATGATAGAAAATTTTAAATAAAATATTTAAAATTTTTTGATTCATTATAATTTTCAAACCATTAACCATAGATAAGCAAATTTTAAATATTTTCTTTTTAAATTTTCAATCGTTCTTAAATACTTTTAAATATTTTTTAAATTTTTTTAATATTAATCTAAATTTATTATAAGGTTGATTAATACCATATTTTTTTTTATTTTTCAAATGCTACATAAATGGTAAAATAACATCCATCAAATTTTTGTTTAGTTATTTAATTTAATTATTTATCAAATTAGATATGACTAATTTGATAATAGCAAATTTTTATAAATATAAATTTAAAATTTAACTTCAATTAAAACTTATATTTTATAATAGTATAAATTATATTCAAATTAAAATTTAAATTAAAATTTAACTTCAATTAAAATTTTAATTTCTCGATTCCCGTGCGAAAATTGGAGGTGACCCAATTCCAGGCTGGGGTGGGAATCGGTATTCCCACCCCCATCCCCCTTATTCTGGGTTTGTAGGAATACCAATTCCTACAAACCCGGTTCCCGTTTGGGAATGGTATCGGGGATAAGGGGGTTATTCCCCCCTTATCCCCGTTACCAAACGGTACCTTAGGGTTAGTCAACCTTTTGCTCTAGCACACATATTTAGAGTGAAAGATCAATCAAATTTGATGAATCCTAATACATATACTTAGGGTTTAGTCAAATTCTCACTCTAGCACATATAACTAGAGTGAAAAACATATCAAACTCGGCCAATCCTAATACATATAGGACTTAGCCACCTCCTACTTTTGAGTAGCATCAAATCCGACCCACCTCAATACATATCCTTGGGGTTTGGTCATATCTTCATTTTGGAACATACGCCAAATATGGAATCAAATATAATTGGACTCAAATACATATACTTAGAGCAAATTGAACCCAATTAAATTCTAACACATATAATTAGAGTTTAATGTCGACTAGTTCTCAACACATATAATCGGGATCAAGTCAATTTCAAATCCAGCTAAATCCTAACACATATACTTAGAATTTGGTTATCATTAGGATACGATTTATTCTATCCTCCTCAGAAAGGTCTTTTAATCGAAGGTGCCCCGATCACACGGGGGTAATTAACAATAGATGCTTGCGTCTATTGGAAGTCATGGATCCGCAATAACTGATACCCATACACATACCCATATACACCCATCCACATATAAATATTCATCTGAATCGAGAATACCATCCCACGGGAAACCCAAAAAAGATGAACCGCGCGAGATGAGTCATTCATGATGGCAGACAAAA
>CM054938.1:22933628-22938628 GCA_029168755.2 Tillandsia fasciculata | reverse complement strand
AACTGATGAATGTGAATTATTATCATGTAAGGATGTTGAGATGGCTAAAGGGAGAATAAATAGGTTAATAAATGAATGGATTTATTGGCAAAATAGTGGATTCAAGAAGAAAAGATGAATGAAATGTGCAAAAGATGGTTTTAAATTCTTTAGAGATTCCATTTGGTTACCATTTGAGCATTCATATCTATTTGGTCACTTGGAGTACGGGTATGAAAGAAGAGATGAAAGAAGACAGAGAGAGTAGGACACGCTTTTTCTTCTTCTTTTTTTGCTCTTCTTTTTGAATGTTTTACTCACAACTTTCTCTTGGACTTTTTAGTCGGAGATTCGACACCTCAAACATTTGGAAGTGATTCATTTTAGCCCTTACCCTACAGGAAATTTTATTACCTGCCCTTATGAACCTGTGCACCAGAAATCCATCAGCACGGATGGCTGGATGCACAACGTGCAGGTTCTCCTCCAACAGTAACTCAGTGAGGACAGATTTATTAGACTAAGTTCATGTTTGAATGCATCAATATTTTATGCGGCATATCTCTTTGGTTTACACAAGAAGCTTGTACTAATTCGTAGAGGCGGGCCTTATGAACCTGTGCACCAGAAATCCATCAGCACGGATGGCTGGATGCACAACGTGCAGGTTCTCCTCCAACAGTAACTCAGTGAGGACAGATTTATTAGACTAAGTTCATGTTTGAATGCATCAATATTTTATGCGGCATATCTCTTTGGTTTACACAAGAAGCTTGTACTAATTCGTAGAGGGGGGGACTTGTTTGGATGCATGAATATCTTGTTCGTATATCTCGTTAACTTAAGAAATATATTTGTACAATTGATTGATAAGGAGTGTGATCAAATGTTTCAAAATGGAATACCATATTTGGTCTCCAAATTGTTTTTTCGGAATAAAATAAATTATCTCGTAGATGAAAAGTAACGACCCGACCCACTAACAATAATAACTCGTTGGGCCCAAACCACAGCCCAAAATACTTAAGTCCAGTTATTATTACTAATGTCAATGTCTTTTATATACCTAATCACAATCCCAATCACATTCGATGTGGAACTATTGGGGTGTCACATGAAATATGCTTTCCTATTAAATTATGGATAATGAAGAAGCAAAAAATCAAACTCTTTTTCACAATCATCCTAGAAAATTCTCACATAGAATAAGATATCCTTGGATAACTTATTCCGACATCCAAACAGGGCCCGACAAGTGTGATGGAATGTAGAATATCATATTTGGCCTTCAAATTACTTTTTCAGTATAAAATAAATCATCTCGCAGGTGAAATATGCTATCCTTCCAAATCGTGGTTGCCAAGACTTTTCGAAGAGCAAAAATCAAACTCCTAATCTCCAATTACATGAGAAAAACTTCATACTGATTGGATATCTTATTCAGACATTCAAACAAGGTCTAAGTGAAACACTGTCAAATACTTGAGTGTCGAACATCCAACTGAAAAGTTTTAGGAACAAAGTGAAACTTGGCTCTAAGTTCGGAATCTTGCGGTGTTTATGACTCTATTAATTTTCAATGGCCAATTTGTCTTTCGAAATTCTGACAATAAACAAGATATATAACTAACACGATTATCTTATCTTCTAGAACAATCTAAGGAGACCAACAGTATATACCTCATGCTGAAAATGCCTTTGCTTGTAGATCTTCCATCCTCAGTATAATTCTGTAGAAACTGGCTACATCCTTTGTCAATTGCATTATTCTTTGAACCGACATTAATACCATGGATGAACATATCTAGCGAAATATACGATTCATCAATCTTGCTAAACGGAGATTAAAAATCGTTTGTGTCCCTAGCTCTTAGAAAAAATTAGTTTTCCTGCGAACCTGTGTAATACGAGCGATTGCTCTATGAATATCTATTCTTATGTATATGCTCGTGCCATCACCATTTTACTTTGTTTTAGACGTCGATATGTAGTAGCTATATCATTATACAAAAAGCTTGTTCATTTTCCTAATCCTGAGATGTGGCACTATTTTATCTTCAGTTATGAATTTTTACTTCCAATATATTGCAGGAAAAAAGACTCTGTTGGTGCATGTATGAATTCGGTATCTCACCTTCCATTGCTCTTAATTACAGGAATCAGAATGGCTCAGAGAAACTCTGCACAAATGGCTCGACGATGAGTACTGTCCTGAGCCAACCAACGAAGAGATTAGCAAAACTGCAGCACGCTCGTTCTATGAATCTCTGACAGCGAAACAGACTGATTTGGGTGACATATTGCTGAAGATGGTTGGAGAATTGGAAACTCTTTCTTACCAGCAGAGCTTCCATGGGCCATTTTCATCAGCTAATGCAGCTGTTCGCCTGATAACGTTTCGAATGAATTCAGCAACTGAGCAATAGAGGCACATCGACATCGTTTAATTCTGTATCTTACCTATGTATTACTGTTCTCTTGAGAAATGATTTGAAGTCACATTGACAGCTAATGCACTAAGGTTTTTTGTATTATGTAATCTTTTTTTGCTCAGGAGAATTCTTACAGATGGTTGAAAACCAATGGAGGATTTCTACAAGGAAATGATAGAAAGAAAGCCTTGTATCTGCTTATCAGTTTTGGAGATTATTGTCCATTTTAACTAATCCAAAGAAAACCAAAAAAGGAATTCAATTGAATTGTATTTTTATTGGCCAATTAGAATTGCCATTCAGAACCTATAATTGTCTCAAAAGGTCTGTTAGATATGTCTCGAATTCTAAAACCGAAAGGTTTTCTAACCCTATTCTGTTTAGCTTATCCAATTAAGATAAGCTTGGATTATGCCTAATCTTATTAAGAATATTCCTAATCTTAGTGGATTTGTATTCCTAATTGTATTAGGATTTAGCCACTATTATAAATATACCATTATTCTATTTATTTAGTGCGGCGGATGAGGAGTATGGGTGTATTTTGGGATTAGGGTTTTGTGAGAGGCATATTTTGTACACCATTTTGATTATAATGGAAGTCTCCGCTCCGTCTTCGTCCGTGGACGTAGGCCAGTGGTCGAACCACGTAAATATTGTGTGCTTTATTTTTCTTCTCTCTTTCTCGATTCTCTTTTGGTATTTTCGCACCCAACGAATTAGATCTTTTTCGCTTTTGTTATAACAATGTTCAATATACATACAGTATTGGACCTTTTGATTAACAGTGAAGAATATCTTATGAGAATTAAATGTTTTCGCATGGAAGATGTAAAACAAATATAGGACGCTCTGCATAAGCTTGCAACTGTAATTTTATTGTATAAAAGAAAAAAAAAAAAGTTTGAAAATGTTTTTAAAATCTTTAGTATTTCTATAATATAAAAATAATATTTTTAGTCATCATATTACCAAACTAGGACTGACTCAGTAAATTAAGTGTATACATAGGTGTGTTTGTTTCACTGGAAGTCTAGAGGGATGAAGAGATTTTTGACTGTAAATACCCACTTACATTGTTTGGTTCATTGTAATTTTATCTCCAGTCGAAACTCAAATTTTTCAAAATAACGTAATCGACTTTGAACCAATATAGGGTATAGGAATGAAAATCATTTTTACCTTTAAGAATATGTTTAGTTCATGATTGGAATAGAAATGATAAATCGAATTGGATTATATTGGAATGAAAAATGAAATGGGCGAATTATTCAACAATGGTTAGATAATTATTAGAATGAAAATTAAAATGAACACCTAGAATTTTGAGAGTGATCAAGGGAGGGGGAAGGTGGGGGAGGTGTTTGTGAGGGAGTACTTTGAGTGATTTACTTTGGAATAGATCAATTTGAAATTTAAAACTGTATTGGGTCATAAATAAATTTGATCATTCTCATTTCAGAGTAGAATAAGAATTAAAATTTAATTTATGTAAAACAAACAACAACTATCAAAATTAATGAATCTCATTTTGATTTTATAATCTAAAATAGGTGAACCAATCAAGCCCTAACTTTAGTTCACCTAAAAGTCTACTACAATCTGAACCTTTTCATCGGCAAACCAAGGATTTAAGTGCCGTGACACGGGGTCGTGCCGAAAACTTATCAGCACGGTACGGCATGGTACGTGGCGATGAGTGCCAGTCACAAAAAATATATGCGTGCCGACACATAATGACATGAAATATTTAATTTATTTAACAACAAAATTTTTTAATTGCTTATTATGTATCTTTATCAAATATTTTGAACTTTATTAAGAAAATTACTTAGTAATTTTTTTTAAAAAAAGGTTTTGAACTGTGCCATCGGCACGGGAACTGTATCGTGCCGGTATCTTGTTGGCACGGTACGGTACGATAGATACGGCCCGTGCCGATGGATACTTAAATCCTTGCGGCAAACCAAGCAAGTCCATAATGTCAGAAATTGATGCCTGTGTAGAACATACACAAATATGTATTCTAACTTCTTTGCTCTGATTTGAATGTTTTCTTAACCTAAAACCGAACAGAAAATCTTTAATTGAGAATTTTTCGGACCTAAACAAAATCACCGATAGCGCAAAATTGACCTATAGTTTTTTTTTTTTAAGAAAAAGATAATATATTATCTGCTTCAATCTTTTTTTTTAAAGAAAACAATAATTAAAAATATGAAATAATTAGAGTTTTAACTTAATACTTAAATTCTTTATCAAGGACGGCCAAAAAATTGATCCAGAATTGTTGCTCCAATTTGGTTGCATTTTTTTTCGGGTCCCATGGCCACCCTTATTATGAAGCACGCAATGAATACTCAATTCATTGGTCCAAAATAAATGTTGCTAGTTGAGTACTTGCAAAATTCTGTTGATAAAATATTTAAATTATATATATATATATATATATATAGAGAGAGAGAGAGAGAGAGAGAGAGAGAGAGAGAGAGAGAGAGTCGGGCAACTATATTTGTACAAGCACCTAATAATTGATGTTTGTAAGTTTTTTATCGTTAAATCTACCCCTTTGACTAATTTCATCTCTTA
>CM054938.1:22801128-22928628 GCA_029168755.2 Tillandsia fasciculata | reverse complement strand
GAGGTAAGACTTCGATTTTTGTGTTGATCACTTTGCTCCATTTCGCACTTTTGGCATGGTTCCCGAGGCACCTTTGACCCCCTTTTTTGCTGTGGTATTTTCTGGACAGCATCGACTTCTCCGATTTATATCTTGGGCTAGGAGCATCGGATCAAGGCGTATAAGTAGTCGATTTCGATCTACTCGTCGCAAGGAACGCAACCGTATTTTTTATGAATTTTTCAGAGCACTGTGCAGAGGTGAAAAACTCATCTTTTTCTGTACTGTTTGGAAAACAGCAAATACTGTATTTTTGGGATTTGTATTTATACCGGGTGCGTTGTTCTGAACAGCTGTGCACTGTTTTCAGTGAGTTGCAGGATTAGGGGACTGTGGACAGCTAAGAGACTATTTGGGTGTGGATTGCGCCTTTCGAGGTGGGTGGTTGTGTTTCCCTCATTGTTGACAAGCTCACTAGGAGTATTAGAGTTTCCCCAATTTAAATGTGACAAGTAACTTTTAATGTGAGAACCTAATGCATTGCCCCCTAAATTAATTGATAGCCTTTATGTGTTAAACTTGAGGCAATATTGTTGGACATTTGTTATATCTTAACCCCGCATGCTAATAAGTATCATGTTAATGTTTCAAGACAATTCTTTACAATAAACGTCAGACACTTTTCTACTGCTTTTAAAAAGGACAATTACATGCTTGTATGGACACCTAGTTAGGCCACTATTTACTGCTGCACTATATTATTGGACTTGACTTAGGAGAAACCATGTTTTATCGTTCTTCTTTTATGTCGATGCATGATGCTCGAGTTTGAGCAGAATTTTGGGATAGTGTAGTTTGGACCTTGAGTCTGAGACAGTTTAGACTCGTCTTGTGGATTGTGGGGCATAGTGGCAACCGCGGACGTTAGGCGGTCGGCCAGATGTTTTTACTTTATCAGATCGGGATTTGTGGGTTCAGCGGCGACCGCGAATTTTGGGCGGTTGACCGGATGTTATTATCACATCAGATTGGGGATCGGGATTGCATTAGTGGATGGAGTCTTCTCCCTTTGATCATAGTCATGATCCAGTCCTGCTATTGTGAGACATTGTTTACAGAGATGCTTGATACAGAGATACTTTACTCGTGTGGGTCGCTCCCCTCGAGTGCCACTCCGGAGTAGGCTTTTGACCGTGACGGGTGCCGGTCAGTTGGACAGTTGTGAGTGATGACAGAGCAGGCAGTGCCAGTGCTTCCTGGCCCTTTGATTGGGTTTCTTTGGGCGGTTAGCCTTATAGTTGCATGCATACAGTTATCTTTTTTTTGGCACTGCATTTAGAGGCATTGTAGTAGCAGTTTCCTTTTCAGCAGCCTTTATAGCTTACTACTGTTCCTTCCTTTTACCTCTTTAGTCCTAGTGGGTGCGTCAGCGTTTGAGGTTTTACCCACTAGGGGAGGCTACTGGTTTATCTAGTAGTTCTCATCCCCCATTGTTGTTTTTTTTGTCTTTTCCCCTTTATTTTGCAGAGTCGTCTGTGGGAGCTGCTGGGCCTTCAGTGGCAGATCGAGGTAAGAGGATCGCGGACTAGCTAGATCATCTACTCCGACCGAGAGATTAGCTAGGCTTTTATTGTATCCCCTTTTGTATCTCAGACTATAGTAGTTTATTTTTGGGTCTGGTTTTGGCCAGCTGGTTGTATATTTGTGGTGAGCTGGGAGTTTATTGTACTTTTATTTCAACTTTATTTTTAGTTCCAGTCTGAGATACTATGTGGTTCTTCTATTTCAGCTCTGTATTATGCTCTTTTATTGTTTATATTATATCTGAGCAGGTTACCAGCGCTTCGTGTACGCGGAAAATTTCGTGTGCACGGCGGATCTGTTGGCAAGCCGGGTTCCGATTTACACCCAGGGCGTGACAGACTTCCTCCTTCATTCCGTTCAAAGTCTTTCCTTCTGCAGTTTTGAGCAGTTGAGGATTGACCTTGACTTTGCCTCTTCTGTCGATTGATCGAGGCGGTTTGATATCTTTCTTCGGCTGAGAGACGGTCCTGGATGAGCTCTTGTTGACCGCTTCTCTTGTCGGCTGACTTCCCTATGGGTTGGCACCTTCAGCCGATAGCTTTTGTCGCGCCTTGTGTATTTACGTGACTGAGATCGGTCCGGGTTGAGTCGCAGACCCCTCTTCGGCTAACCCATCTTTCCGTCAACTAGTGTCTTCGTCCGATGGCGTGCTCCTCGTACGATACTGTTACACGCCTAAAAACGGTCGGAAACCAGACGTTGGCCTTTCCTTCTTCGGCTTAATTAACCGAAGGTCGATTTTGACTCCGCCTGCTTCACCGCCTGATCGGGGCGGTCGGATACCTTCCTTCAATCGCAGTCGACTCTAGACGACGTGACAACCTTTGCGTCGGCTGCTTCTCCTATTGGCTGATGCCTTCAACCGATAGTATTCCGCATGCGGTACGCCTCCATATTCGGGGCAAGTCTCAATCGGGACGCAAGTCCCTCATTGTTGGCTCAAATCTCTGTCGGCTGATGTCTTTCAACCGATGGTTGATGCCACGTATCGCTCCCTCCCGTGGCAGAAAAATCTGGTCTCAACACCTTTTTAACTTCTTAAACTTATCTACCATCTAAAATGCTATACCGAGTTAAGACATTTAGTCATATTATACCTTAAATATAAAACTATTCCAAATCATGAGAGTATCACAATACTCCCCATTCAAGTCCGAATGTCCTTGTGAGGCTTGAGCATAGTCGCAAGCACCAAGTGATATGAGACCCGTCTCGCTATCATTGTCATTCAGACCCTAACTTATCTTGTTATTTTCAGACCCTAGCTTAGCTTATCATTCAGATCTTAACTCAGTCGAGACTCATGTCACATTTTCAGATGATGATTAGCTTTGATACTAACTGCGACACCCTTGCTTCTCCAGAGGATCATCCATCCCAGAACTATTTTGGCCTTAACATACTTAGCTTTCTTAAGCTAGCTATCGTTTATATTTAGAAATTTAGTCATATTATACCTTACATATAGTATTATTTCAAATTTTGGGAGTCTCACACATTTTAGAGCATTATATTATTTTACATATAGTTAGGTAGTTTTTTTATTTGAACTTTGATTTATATTACAATACTTTTATTTCAATTTTGTATTTTTATAGTTAATTTTGACTACTTTCATTTAAATTATTTTGCATATGCAAAGGAAAAAAGTTATACTAAATGACACAATTTAAATCAGAAGTTGCAAATTTTATAGTACTTAACTATTTTGAGGCTCTATAGGTAATTTTTTATTTTAAGTTAAGAAAGATTGATCGTAAATTATGAACAATATAATTTATAGATTTATAGTTCTAATATGAGTTCTGATCATTTGAAAAAAACAGTTTTAAATTTTAAAGGCTATTTTTAAAATTATCACGAAAAAAATTAGCATTGATTTAAAAGACAACTAGTTGAGTTCTCTCCCTATATTTTTACCTTCCTTTTGTTTTTGTTTTTGTTTTTTTGAGTCCCCAAACAATTTTATATTTTCCGTTTTTTATTATTTATTTTCCTTCCCGCTGTGAACGCATTTTCTCCATTTCCCCTTCAGTCGATTTCTCTCTCCCCTCCGCTTCTCTCTCCTCGAAAATAACACACGTAAGCTCTCTATCTCTCCTTGAAGGGTTTCGCTCCGGCTAGGGTTCCGGCGGCGGCCGCACGGCTCCTCGGCGGAGATCCTCTTAGCCGTGCGTATTTGGTTGTTCCGGTTTTTTTTGGGTCCCCTTTCTCTCCCATCGCACTTTGCGACGAGGTCTTGGATTAGGGTTTAGTTTCTTAGTTTGTCTTTGATCCTCGCCTCTTCGGTGAATCGATTGTTTTTTGGTAGTGGCGAAGAACCTAGGGTTTGGATGTTGCTGAGTCAGCCGGTGAAATCGGGTATGGTGGTGGTTGTGGTTGGTTTGGGCATGTGATTTTTGTGGGCGTTTCTTGTAGCTTCTATTTAATTTCTCGTTGAAATTGGAAATCTATGACTTTTTACCCCCTCTATTATTTGATCAGGTTATTTCTATCTAATTGTCTCATAAAAACTGGACTTTTTAACCTTATTGAACTAGTAGGCTTTATGGCTAATAATTGATGTATTTCTGAGATAGTTTTTTATGGAATTTTAGGTTCTCTGGTGGTTAAGAGGTGACTACTTGGATACCCACTTGGATGCCTCTTGAGGGGCTCACCTGCTTGATTAGGCCAAAAGGAATTTGTATAAGTTGCCTTCTAATTTTAAGTGGGTAAGTATTCCTTGTAGTAGTTGATTGTAACTTATCTCTAGTTACTTGTCATTTCTGAACATGAACATCGACTTGTGTACATGTTGTATGAAAACATGCTTTTGAGTAGCAGCATTACTCTTATCTTGTCCGTGAAGATGTGTAGGTGTTCTTACTTCTGAGCCATGAAAACATACTAATTTCAGTTGTTACTATGAGTTCTCCTATAATTTGTTAGTATTATTACATTAAATAGATGAAATATCTTTTCAGAATATGTATTAATGTTGTTGCCTAGTCTCTTGATTAGCACCTAGGCAATAGGAGGATTTATTGCCTTATGTTTGTTTGGCTATTTGATAATCATATTCTTATTTGCTTCGGGAATTTTTTGTCAGTGAAGTGTATATGACAATCCATCAGTGCTTAAGGGGATAGTCTATATTGACTGTTGCAATATTACCTGCTTGGGTAGATGTAGAATGCTGTTCTAATGCCTTTTAAGTTTCATGTTTCAGAGATTGTGGAAGAATGCCCTTCATGAAATATTTAGTAGTTATTATGCTGTTGGGCTTTCTTTGGACTATTCGTGTCTAATGTTGAATCACTTGAATGTCACATCCTTTATGGGCTATTCATTATTATTTTCAAAAGTATAGTATAAACAGTATCTCAAATTCTTTTGGCTGTCTTTTTGGCAGATTTCAAATTGCGATCTTGTATTGTGGAGGCCATTGAGCTCTGGTATCTAAGGTGAGAAAACTGATCAAATATGTTATGTATGATGCAGTTGAATTTGTTGGGATAAGCATCAACCATTATATTCATATACGTTTACTCCTGTCTATTCTCATCTTGCACTGTTCATGCAATACATACCTTTTTACTTGTAAACCAGTCAATAGAGGATTAGAGGCAATATTATAAAGTTATCGACCACCAAAAGGATTTTCAGTAGATGCTTTTGGATATGTTTCCATTACTTTCTATCTATTCCTTTCACATTGTCGCTTCTCTCTTTTCATACCATCATTCTCTTGCCTTAGTCAATTTAGTTCTTTGTGTTGTTTCTAGGGCCCTTGTGAGAGTTACTTCTTTATTGTGTTTTTATGTATTCTAACAAATTCACTCCAAATGTCAAAAGAAGTTCAACGTCTTGTGGTTTATTTAGTTAGGCTTTTCTTTTGATGTACTTTCTTCTAGATCATAACTTCTAATACTTGTGCTTAGTATATTTATATGGTGGCACTTCCTATGTATCTAAGTAGTTCTACTTTTTGTGTTAACTTTTATGTATTTGTTACAGTTGAAGGGTTTTGATGCTTTTTGTGTTAATACTTCTTTCATTTGGATGTAGTTGGTTAGTTGAAAATATTGCTTGGAGACTCTTAAGTAATTACAAAATGGGGAAGTGCCTAGCTTTATGGTTGTTGTTTGCCCTGCAAAAATCTATAAAAACTTAGCTATTAGAATAGCTGTGTCTTTTTTTTGGGGGGTTTTGGCATGTAGAAATTTTTGCTGCTTAGTTTTTCTTGTGCAAAATAATCATAAATTTGTTTTTTAGAACTTCTTTGTCCTAATTGAGGTTGCAAACTTTAAATGTATTTAGTCAACTACTTGTTATTGTTAACCAATGAAGCTTAAAAGAAAAAGACTTATTTGTTTTGTAGCTGTGTTTGGTGTTTATTTTTCCATCTGTTAAGGGTGTTCTATACATACATGAAGCATGATTGTCAAGTAATGTCAAGAAATGGCAAAATTTTCCTCATGAAGGGAAAATTTTGCAATATTTTAAGAAGAATAATGCTTCACATCTACAAGGATACATGTACAGTAATTAGTGTCACGCCCCGGGTGTAAACCAGAACCCGGGCCCGTCCACAGATCCGCCGTGCATACGGAATTTTTCGTGTACATGAAGCGCTGGTAACCTGCTCAGATATAAAAGATAATAATAAAGGAGTATAAGAACAGAGTTGAACTAAAATTAATACATCTCAGACCACAACTGAAAATTAAAAGTACAATAAACTCTCAAATAAGTATATATGTCTTTTCCAGCTAACCAAATAAATACAACCAGCTGGCTGAAGCCAGACCCAAAATAAAAGAAAATACAACTTTCTGAGTGTATAGGGGATACGACCAAAATGCAGCTATGCTCGCAGACGGGGTAGATGACTATCTAGTCCGCTATCCTCTTACCTCGATCTGCCGAAGATGGCCCAGCTACACCCGCAGAAGACTCTGCAAATTTGGGGAGAACAAAAAGAAGAAGGACAATGGGAGTGAGAACTACTAGATAAACCAGTAGCCTTCCCTAGTGGGTAAAGCCTCAAACTCTGACGTACCCATTAGGATTACTAGAGGCAAAAAGGGAAGAACAGTGGTAAGCTATAAAGGCTGCTGATAAAAAGGAAATTACCACTACTATGCCTCTAAATGCCATACCGAAAGAAATGATTGTATGTATGCATCAGTATCTAACATGCCTGCCTGAATAATCCAATCCAACCACCAGTAAACACTGGTACTGCCTGCTCTGCCTGCCGCATCGGGTATGCCAGCCCACGCATAATACTGATGCAAAGGAGTCTCAAGGACTCAAAGCCTGCCTATCGCACACTCCAGAGTGGCACTCGAGGTGAGCGACCCACACGAGTAAAGTATCTCAGTAACATGTATCATAAACTAGCAGGACTGGATCACGACTCCGATCAAAGTGGAAAAATCCATCCACCAAAGATAGCCCGATTCCCAATCTGATGCACAAGTACTCAATGAGTGAGAAACTCCATCCACTAAAGGAAACCCGATCCCCAATCTGGTGCATAAGTAAACATCCGGTCAACCGCCTAATATCCGCGGTTGCCGCAACACCCCGCAAGTCCAAAATATGATAAAGTAATCAACATCTGGCCAACCGCCTAATGTCCGCGGTTACCACAATGCCCCACAATCCATAATCGAGTCTAACCTGTCCCAGACTCAGTGGCCTCAACTACACTATCCCGAACCCCTGCTCAACTCGAGCAACATGCATCTGAATAAAAAGGAAAACAACGAAACATGGTTTCTCCTAAGTCAAGTCCCAATAATAGTGTAGCAATAAATAGTGGCCTAACTAGATGTCCATACAAGCATGCAAATGTCTTCTTTTTAAAACTAAAAGAAAGCATTTAATATTCATTTTAAAAAGGATAATTCTTGATGTCCCAACATGATAAGTCATTTTGCATGCGAGGTTATGCTATAACATTTGTTCCACCAATAATGCCCCAATTTAACATAGATAAGCTGTCACATAATATGTGGGGTCAACACATGCGATTCTCAAATAGGATATCAATTATCACATTTAATTTAGGGGATCTCTAATATTCCTAGTAAGCAAGTCAAAAGTGAGGTAAGCAACAACCACCCACCTCAAAATGCGCAATCCACACCCAAAAAGGGTCCTCGCTGGCCACAGTCCTCTAACTCCGCAACCCGCCGAAAATAGTGCACTACTGCACAAAACATCGCACCCGGTGTAAAAATAATACTCAAAATACTGCATTTGCTGTTTTTCCAAATAGCACGAAAAAAGATGAATTTCCACCTCTGTGCAGTGCTCCAAAAAATCCAAAAAAATCACGATTGCGTTCCTTGCGACGAGTAGATCCAAAACGAGTATTTATACGTCTTGATCCAATGCTCGTAGACCGAGATAAAAATCGAACAAGCCTATGCTGTCCAAAAATCCACCACAGAAAATAGGGTCAAAAGATGCCTCGGGAACCGTGCCAAACGTTCGAAACGGAGCAAAGCCGTCAACAAGAAAATCGAAGCCTTACCTCTTAGGAACGCGCTGTCGCAGAAATCGCCCAAAAATTCTATCTGGTTTGCGCACAGAAAATTTTCGATTGAATTGCGACGGAAACGGGCCGAAAAAGGGAAACGTCGAGGCGCACTGTAAAATCAAGATCGCCGCTGCCGAGCCTTCAAAAATCCTGGGGATCCACCACAATATCAAAAATATCAAGAGGAACAAGTTTCCTAAAGAGCTCTCCTTCTCAATCTCTCTCTAAGTCTCGAAAAAAGCAAAAAAAGAGAGAAAGGAGGGGTATTTATAGGCCCAGCCCAAGCCCCACATGGGCTTCCGGATTCGGGCGCCCGAAAGATTCGGGCCCCGAATCCGGGCCCGGCCCGGCCCACAGAAACAGCGCCCGGATTCACCCGGGCGCGACACCTGTCCCCAAACAGGGGACAGCGGCGCCCGGCGAACTGGGCGCGACCACGTGCCCCCTGCGGGGCGGCGCGGCGGGTGGCACCCGCCACTGGCGTGGCGCCACGTGGCACTGCGTGCGCTGCCCTTCTCGACACGCCAGTTGGCGTGCCTGCGCCCGCGTGCGTACGGCCGCAGCCGCACGCCCGCGCGTGCACCGCGCGCACAAGAGCCGCCCAATCTGGGGCCGCCACGTGGCGCGCCCCGGTCCATGCACCGGCCTCTCACTCCCGTGGACCGCGCAGCGCGGACCCGCCAATGGGCGGCCGCCGCGTGTCCCTGCCGGTCCACCGTGCACCAGCGGCACTCCCCCGTGGACCAGACTGCGTGCGCCGGCCAATCCCAGGCCGCCACGTGTCACCCGCCGGTCCACGGCTCCCCCCGTGCACCATTTTGCACAGAAAACTTTCGGGTGTTCGTTTTTGGACGTCCGGACTTAGAAAAATACAAGTAAATAGCCGTTTTCAAGCGTTTTTCCGTGCTGAATCCAAATACGGCCTCCAATCAGCTTGAAACCACTTCTAAAATTCGGCAAAAGCAGCCAAAAGACAGGCTTGACCCCAAACCCTCTCTGAGTCCATCCAACACATCCCTTTGACATGTTGTGGCCCCAACACACCACTAACAGGTGTTCCACATCCCAAAACATGGGGGAAAGCTACACGGGGATCTGGGACACTACAATTAGTATGGTTAATGTGAGTATATGGATGATGCCAAATAGCTCTGTTTGAAAACTTTTGTATGTATTAGATATTTAGAATGTTTTGTTTGTTCACTTTCTCTGAGTTAAATTATCCTTAATAGTCTTGAGGAGTGGGTATTTTCTCAGTTAAAATGTTGCAGTTTATTATTTTGTTTGGGCAGAATATTTCTGCGCATTTTGTGGATTAGACATTTAGCCTGCTCTACCAATAAACTAGTGCTGTCTTGGTTAAGCATTTCTTGATTTTCATTTTTAAATTAATCACTTCTTGGATTTCATTTGTAAATTGTTCTAATAGTCTACAATCTGTTGCTTTCATATTTTTTACACCATTCTATTCCTTCCTGGTCTTTTGTATAAAGGGCCATGGAGTGTACGGAGATTTTGTAAATTGTTCTAATAAACTAGTGCTGTCAAAATCTCTACCGTCCACTCCATGGCCCTATTTAGTATGTATGTTAAATTTAAAGATAAAATCAACCATAAGAAAAGATCTACAAAAAACATTATGGGACAAAATAATAACAATAAGATCCAGGAAATTATTCTTCTCGAAGAAACTATGAAACTCGTAATACTGCAGTATGTAAATACCTATGTCTTCTTGAGCAGATAAAACCTAAATTAACAAGAAAAAGTAGCACAGCTAGGTTAAACTAAAGTCGCAAAGGTCCGCTTGCAGCCGTAAACCTAGTCATGAAACTTCTGTTTCAGGTGTTAACACTGTTCTTTTTATGCTCCTTAAGTCTAGTTATGGCAAAAAATTTGTATGAAGATTAATTACACTGTTACTTACATATAATTGTAAGCTATTCATCGCTAACTATATAAAGAGAGGACCGTGACAACTGTAGGAAACAAACAATTGCTTTCACCAACTTAATTTCCTAATTACTAATACGATAAAAGCATGTGTACAGAGGAACAAATATGTAACAGATACAATCTAGCTAACGAGTGTTCTCGGCAATTATGTAGTAAAGAATCATATAGAAAGGGAACTCCCTAAATCAATAATAATAAAAATCTAGATGTAATTGATCTATTTTCAATAGTGAATATAAAATGTTTAGTGACATGTAATATGACTCGGTGCACATGTGGTGATGATAAAATAGCAAAGGCAAATTAAAAAGTTGCTGATATTTATATTTACTACATAGAAAAAAAAAATGATCACTTGACTTATATCTAAAATTCGCAGCATTAATTGCTGTTAAATATGAATCTGAAAAGTAATTTACAGCTTTAAAAAGCCACGTCTCTCACATAATTTTTCTTGTTATATCACTACTTCCTATTTCAGTCCAGGGTAAATCAGACCAAGAAGCAAAGATAAATTATAACAAAACAACCAAATGATGGTAAAATTAGAAAGAAAACAATAGTTATCCATATATGATGGACTACGACACTAAGGATCCCTTTTGTTGTAGCACGTGCGATGTGCGTTGTTCACACTTAGAGCCATTTATTTGAATATGAATGTTCTTCCCACCCGACACATTTGAGCAGTTACAAGTCGTTGCCGTTGTTTGCTTGCATTCGCGCCTGCGGGTGGAAAAGACATCTAGCAAGATGCTTTTCGCAAACGAGGCATATGCCAGAGACGCTGCAACGCGCGCAAACCGAGTTAAACAGAATCTTTAACCTAGATCATCTTAGTAAGTCAGTGAAAAAGGGGAAGTGGATCCCAAAATATTCACATATCGGGTTTCTCATCATCTACTCCTGAAAACAAGAAATTTGTGCACGTGAATTACAAAAAATTTCAAACAAAAATCAAATAACGAATTCCACCCTTGAGGATCCTCAAAACAAGAAAAAGATCGGCCATGCAACCCTATCATCTTTATACAATTCAAAGGAACCCTATGCATATATACTAGAGTCAAAACCAAGTACAAAATTTAGCCAGTAGTTTCTCCTTTTCTATAAACCCCTATCGCATCAAACCTCTCATTCTCACTCTTTAAGAAGGTAAATATTATATGATCAGCATTAAAGTTAGGGTTAGGGAAAGAAACCCAGGGCGCAGTGAGAGTAGATTAAGCAATATACCATATATTGACCGACGGAAGACGGAACCACCGCCCGTAGCGAGTTGCCGGAGTTCCTCCACCGCCGCCGCTCGCCGGAGATGAGGGGAAGAGTATCGAGATTCTTACCCCACACGCCATGGGATCGGAGGGTATCGAATCGATTGAGATAGGGAGGAGACGGTGGATTTTATTGGGGAGTACATCTTGCATTTTCCTTTATTGGGATAGAGACAAAGGGGTTGTATAAAAAGTTCGTATTATTTAGTCCCTGAATTTTTTAATATTATATGTAAGTCCCTCAAGTTTCTATTTTCTATTTGAAAATATTGCTTCATATATTCTTCCGTTATTCAAAATTATTCATGCTTAAATTTTTATTCGAGTTAAAAAAAAATAAAATACCTACTTTGCTCTTAACTTATACAAATAAAAAAAATTGATGATGGTAAAAAAATATATTTGAAAAAATAAAAAATAAAATACTTCTATTACCCAGACTTAAAGGACAAATAAGAAAAAGTTTGTTACGGTAGAAGGTATATTTGAAAGGGCAAAATAATAATTTTACAGAAATAACGACAGTTGTTAACAGTTCACTAAAAGAATTTAACTCTAAAAATATATTTGAAAGAACTTGAAACGTTAAAAATATATTTTTAATATTAACTTTCTAAGAAGAATAAATAAAAAATTCGAAAATGTATGGAAGCAATTGCCACTATTTTTTTTTCCGTGAGAAAGATAATGTTGAGTCCAAAATTTTTGCCACTTGAGGAAATAACATGTGGCGTATGCCATCGGCTAAGGACATCAGTCGATAGAAGAAAGAGTCAAACCCTTGCCCTGGTCGCCCCTGCTTGCTCAGGCCCTTGCCCTTGGCCGCCCCTGCTTGCGCGCGCCCCTGCCCTGGCCGCCACCTGCCTTGCACCTAGTCCGCCGCTGCTTGCTTAGCTGAGCGCATCCGCGTGCCGCATGCACGCAGCCCGCGCAGCTTGCGCAGCACGCCACCGCGTGCAACCCATGCCCGCGCCGTCTGCGTGCTGCCTGTGCGTGGCCTGCGCACTTTTTGTGCTCGCGCACTATCTAGCACTTGCACCCTGCTCTGCCTGCGCGCAACCCATGCACCGTTTTGCATCCCAAAAATTCCTGCGGTCATTGTTTCTTCGACAGACGAACACGGTACACCCCGAAACGCCTCCTTTGCGCTTATTTTACTTAAATTGCATATAATCGCAGCATTAGTGTTTATCACTGATATTTGTTGTTTGCGTCTCCGGTTGACCCGAATACAGGCATTTTATCACCGAACGGCCCCCGGACAGCGGCACGTCTTACGAGACACCGCGTACTGCTTTAACTCGGAGTAAGATTGATTTTGAATCGCGGGATCAGAGGTATGATCCATTTTTGTGTAGATTATTATTTAATGCAAATGATTTCATCGGTAGTGTTTTGTGGTGCAAATTGCACACGGCATCCCCGAACAATGCGAACGTCGTAGTTTGGACCCTTGGACTGTTTGTCCTCATTTGAACGACGATGAAGTCGTTGTAGCCTCTTTTTCGAGTAAGAGATCGATCAGGTACGACGGTTCAAGATTTGGGAAAATGTTTCGGTTAATTGGAACACCGGGATTGTGGCGAAGTGGTTGGGACCACTTATTCGTCGGTGATTGTCATTTGACTTTAGTGACCAATAGTGGTCAATTGCGGATTACCGAAATTTCCGGCGGATTCTGGGACTTTAGTGAAGTTCACTGTTTAGTCTTTCGGTTCACTGTGAGTTAGTGGGGTGGTTGTGAGTGAGTCAGTCACTGATAGGTGTTTCTGATTTAGGCCCGAGCAGTCAGGAGCCTGTACATGAGCCTAGCAGCAGATTCCAGGACCGCCTACATTGAGGTGGGTACTTCGATTCGGGCATTGGAATAGTGTAACCTGATTGGGTACCGTAGTCGATCGGACCGTTTGGTTATCTTGCTAGCCCTTCATTAGTGTTAGTAGACACTCCTATTCGTTCCTGCTAGATATCTCCTGCTGCTACATTCGGTCACCTGTCGCATATTTGGATTTCTATACATGTAGAGTAGGAGGATATCATTGTCTTTATGACATTGCTTGGCATCGAGAATATAGATGATCTAGTTTGGTAGTCTACGATTTTCTGGATCTTGACTCGTTTCTGTTTCATGAGTTGGTTATGACTTACTAGTCGCTTAGTGATATATCTCCTACTGCTACATTTGTATCTTGTCATTATCCCTGGATTACCATGCATGATAGAGTAGGAGGATAATATTATCACTATGGTATTCGTTGACACTGTGATTTATCTCTGCTTTACATCTATATGCCATGATTCCCTCAGTGTAGTTGACACTCCCAGTCTTTGTGTGATTGATATCTCCTACTGCTACCTTTTCATCATTACTATTAGTTCTGATTTATTATTGCAGGATAGAGTCGGAGGATATGTCGTTATCATTGCATTTACTGGCACTATGTCTGACTCTGGATCCCGTTTGGGAGTTCTCGGCTAATCGCCGTGTTTTCGGTCTTCTGACCGCGAGCTTGAGCATCTGCATTGAGATCGCTATACACCAGCTGTACATTTTCACGTACACCAGCGGACTGGCCTCCGTTTTGGTGTTCTTTACCGGTAGAGTGGTCTATTTGACCCGTGAGCCCGTTTTACATGGCTGCACCTGTGGGACCGGGCGATATTAAGCCCCTTTTTGTTATTAGTCAGCAGGTGTGGGGTACATATCAGGCTCGGTTCGGCACTAGCCTGAGGTCCTCGTGACCAACAGTGGCACATGATTGGGTATCTTTCCTTATCAGTTATGTTGATGCATGTTTACTTTTACTGCTTCCATACTTGTTTTATAGTTATTGATCCATACTTGATTCACAGTTATCGCTCTATACATGCCTTACAGTTATTGCTTCCTTACTAGCATTTCCTACCGATTATTACCGCTTTTTGATTATTGTATTCCAGTAGGTACGGCTTGCTCGTCTCCGGCTCGTTGTATCCACTGGGATACATTCAGTTGTATCTCACACCCTCTGGTGACACTATTTCAGGTTCGTCGGGTGGTGGGATGTTGGAACGGTAAGGTGCGGATTTCGTGATAGAACTGTCCCTTGATACTAGCTAGATAGCTGGCTAGTACCATATTTTTATCAGTGTTCTTTTACTTTGATCAAGATTTAGTAGTTTTCGATTATTGTTAGCTGTGGATTTATTTGTGATGTTTATGTTATCAGATTATTTATAAGTTGTTTAAAATGTTCAGTGGTCCACTCTGATTGCAATTGAATGTTCATTGTATCTGCCTAGCCATGCGTGTGTAGGGGAAATTTTGTCTGGGTGGACAGAGAATTTTCTATACACGTGGCGATCTGCTCATGTCCTGGGATTCCTGTTTAAAACTCTGATTTAAAAGAAAAAAAAAATATATTTTAGACTGCTTTTCAAAATCCGGGGCGTGACAACAATCCTCTGACATTTTTGGTAGGATTGAGGCAAAGGTTACCTGAGTGTCCCACCGGGTGTGCCAAAAAAGTTGTTGGGGCCAAAAATTGCGGTCCGCGATTGGCCCCGGGTGGTGACCCTCTGAGTGTGATGCGCTGCGTGCCAATAGATCGAGTGATCGGACCGAGAAGGGATCTGCTCGGCCGGGTTCTTCTCAATCAAACTCTCGCGAGAGTTCGGCCTGGATTAGCCGAACTGGGGGATTGAGGCAAACAGAGTTCGGCCTAGAGGAGCGGAACTGTGGTATGGGGACAAGGATTTGACACGACCGAATAGCCGATTAGGAATTTTATTGCTTGGAGAAGGGTTACAAAGGTAACTGGGAACCGATTACAAGTTAATCTACTCCTAGGAAATGCGGTAAATGCAAGTATGAAAAGTTATCTAGGAAAGCAGTAACTGCAGGTATGAAAAGATATGAAAAAACAGGGGTGGTCGCTGGCTTACGAGATTGCAAGATCTTTTTTTCTTCGATGGTTCGGGTATTTATACATTCCCGAACCATACGTATAATCGCTAATTTGAATAATCGGCGTGATTTGGTAGAATCATCGTAAATTTTTCAACTACTTTCTTTTGAGTCGAATTTCCTCAAATAGGATAGTAGTCGTTTTTCTATTCAAATTCATCCCCCAATCGACACGCCGAAGCATGATCTTTAGTGCTTTCCAATGCTGGGCGCCGCCTGCCGTTCTAGAGTCAGTTACGAGATTCGCGCCTAAATCTCGTACTCCTTCCTTTCTGAGTCTTTCCTTCTGCGGCTTGAGCAGCCGAGGGTTGACCCTGACTTCGCCTCTTGCGTCGCTCGACTGAGGCGGTTTGATATTTTGTCTTCAGTCGAGGTCGATTCTGGAAAAGGCGACAATCCTTTTGCTCGGCTGCTTTTTTTGTCGGCTGATGCCTTCAGCCGATGTCGTGCGTCAGGTGCTACATTCTCACGTGACTGGGGTTGGTCTTAGTGTCACGCCCCGGGGGTTCACACGCGCGGAAGAGGAGCCACCGATGCTCCTAATTCGGCTACGTATTTATTTTTTTGAAAACCAATACTCCCCGACACGTGCCAGACCCGCCGCATACACAAATTCACTCTGTAAACGGGCAGAGTCTCCTTTGTATATGCACGGCGTCTCGCTACAAGGTACATCACGAAGCACATCACAAACAGTCTTTAACCACACTAGTTGGAGTCTCGAACACATTCGACCATTCATTTCACATGATCTACTAATTTCAACATCTAACATAGAGGCCGTTAATTTGAAAGGATAAATAATCACAAGGTTTTGAAAGCGGCGCCCACTCGGCGCCTTTGTTTTAGAAAAACTGGTTCAAAGCCACATAAACCACAGAGTTTTGGAAACGGCACCCACCCGATGCCGAATTTTGCAAAAACTAGTTCGAAACCACATAAATTCCACAAGGTTTTAAAAATCCGGTGCCCACACGACACCCATGTTTTTAAAGCGGTTTTCGCAAACGGTTTTCTTTGTTTTTCATTGTTTAAAACGGCCAAATAAGGAAAAACAATAACATTCAATCACATATATGAAAAGAATGGCAACATCCACTTCGACCCCACGGGGGTGTCGCAATCCACAACTAACTAACATGAGTAATAAAGGAAAAAGGGAAAGAAGAGTCACTGTGTCTGCAGTCGCTCAATGTCAGAACAGCACCCTCGCGGTCTCACCGGTGCCCTAGCACTCGCCCCTGAACGAACCTGTCACGGAGTGGGAAGTCAGTGACTAGAAATAGCATGATAGGAAAAAGGGCTAAAAATATAGCAAACCACATAAACTCGGAGCAACCGTCCTCCCCAAACACCGTCTACAGTGACCCCACCCTGTACCAAACGAACCGGGCACCTATCCCGACCACCGCACCGAGCCCCTACCCCGGTGTCCCCCGCCGAGCACCTGCCTCGGCCGCCGAGCACCTGCCTCGGCATCACCGCTCACACCCCCCACCTATGAGGGCCCCCATTCCTAACGCCACCGTCGCGTGGGGTACACGGGTCAACGTACCACTTTTCCGGAAAAGCACACCCTTGCGGTGGCCAAACCGCCGGTGTGCGTGTAGCAAAACAAGAGCCACAAATCGATAAGTAAGTAAAATAATGCAACAGGGTTAGTCAGATAATCATAAAATTCACTTATTAAACACCTTGCCCCGTCATGTTATTCCTATTAGTACAAACCTATCCCCGAAATCCCCGGAGAAGTACCCACCTTGTGTGCGTGTCGTCCGGTGCTCGGCTCGTCCGCGACCGTGTGCCTGCTTCCTACAACGTCTCGTACCCCTGAAGGAAGCAAAGGTGCGTGTCAAGACTAAGGGATTTGGACACTGACACCGACTCCCTACCGAAACCGACGACTGACGTGATCCCCAAACTCCGCGCGGCGGGGTTCCCCGCACGGCACCGACCTGTGCAGTGCGCACTTCGTCTGCGCACCGCCCCAACGGCCCCAACCCGTTGCGGCGGCCAGACGGCGCGCTTGCCGCGCGGCCTGCGGGTGGCCCGCGCGGCCCCAGCCCGCGCGGCGCCCTCCCGCGGACAGCGCCCGCGCGGCGCGCTCGTCGCGCGGTGCCCCGCCTGCAGGCGGCCCGCGCGGCACCTGTCCGCGCGGTGCCTGCCTGCGGGCGGTGCACGCGCGGCGCGCCTGCCGCCGCGCCCCGCCTGCAGGCGGCCCGTGCGGCCCCTGCCCGCGCGGTGCCTGCCTGCGGGCGGTGCCCGCGCGGCGCGCTTGCCGCGCGGCGCCCCGCCTGCAGGCGGCCCGCGCGGCCTCTGCCGCGCGGTGCCTGCCTGCGGGCGTGTGCCCGCGCGGCGCCCCTGCCGCGCGGTGCCCCGCCTGCAGGCGGCCCGCGCGGCACCTGTCCGCGCGGTGCCTGCCTGCGGGCGGGTGCCCGCGCGGCGCGCCTGCCGCGCGGCGCCCCGCCTGCAGGCGGCCCGCGCGGCACCTGTTCGCGCGGTGCCTGCCTGCGGGCGGGTGCCCGCGCGGCGCGCCTGCCGCGCGGCGCCCCGCCTGCAGGCGGCCCGCGCGGCACCTGCCCGCGCGCGATGCCTGCCTGCGGGCGGGTGCCCGCGCGGCGAGCCTGCCGCGCGGCGCCCCGCCTGCAGGCGGCCCGCGCGGCACCTGCCCGCGCGGTGCCTGCCTGCGGGCGAGTGCCCGCGCGGCGCGCCTGCCGCGCGGCGCCCCGCCTGCAGGCGGCCCGCGTGGCCCCTGTCCGCACGGTGCCTGCCTGCGGGCGGGTGCCCGCGCGGCGCCCCGCCTGCAGGCGGCCCGCGCGGCCCCTGCTCGCGCGGTCCCTGCCTGCGGGTGGTGCCCGCGCGGCGCGCCTGCCGCGCGGCGCCCCGCCTACAGGCGGCCCGCGCGGCCCCTGCCCGCGCGGTGCCAGCCTGCGGGCGGGTGCCCGCGCGGCGCGCCTGCCGCGCGACGCCCCGCCTGCAGGCGGGCCCGCGCGGCCCCTGCCCGCGCGGCGCCAGCCTGCGGGCGGGGTTCCCCGCACGGCACCCACCTGTGCAGTGCGCACTTCGTCTGCGCACCGCCCCAACGGCCCCAACCCGTTGCGGCGGCCAGACGGCGCGGTTGCCGCGCGGCCTGCGGGTGGCCCGCGCGGCCCCAGCCCGCGCGGCGTCCTCCCGCGGACAGCGCCCGCGCGGCGCGCTTGTCGCGCGGCGCGCTTGTCGCGCGGTGCCCCGCCTGCAGGCGGCCCGCGCGGCACCTGTCTGTGCGGTGCCTGCCTGCGGGCGGTGCCAGCGCGGCGCGCCTGCCGCGCGGCGCCCCGCCTGCAGGCGGCCCGCGCGGCCCCTGCCCGCGCGGTGCCTGCCTGCGGGCGGTGCCCGCGCGGCGCGCCTGCCGCGCGGCGCCCCGCCTGCAGGCCGCCCGCGCGGCCCCTGCCTGCGGGCGGGTGCCCGCGCGGCGCCCCTGTCGCGCGGTGCCCCGCCTGCAGGCGGCCCGCGCGGCACCTGTCCGCGCGGTGCCTGCCTGCGGGCGGGTGCCCGTGCGGCGCGCCTGCCGCGCGGCGCCCCGCCTGCAGGCGGCCCGCGCGGCACCTGTCCGCGCGGTGCCTGCCTGCGGGCGGGTGCCCGCGCGGCGCGCCTGCCGCGCGGCGTCCCGCCTGCAGGCGGCCCCTGCCCGCGCGGTGCCTGCCTGCGGGCGTTGCCCGCGCGGCGCGCCTGCCGCGCGGTGCCCCTGCCGCGCGGCGCCCCGCCTGCAGGCGGCCCGCGCGGCACCTGTCCGCGCGGTGCCTGCCTGCGGGCGGGTGCCCGCGCGGCAGGCGCCCGCCTGCAGGCGGCCCGCGCGGTCCTCCCTGCGGGTGGTGCCCGCGCGGCGCCCCGCCTGCAGGCGGCCCTCGCGGCCCCTGCCTGCAGGCGGCCCGCGCGGTGCCAGCCTGCGGGCGGGTGCCCGCGCAGCGCGCCTGCCGCGCGACGCCCCGTCTGCAGGCGGCCCGCGCGGCGGCGGCGGATCGCCCCCCCCCCCCCCCCCAAAAACCCACGAAACGACCCCCTTACCGAAAACTACGAAATCAAGAACTCCAAAAAAAACATACCTTGGTTCGCGAGGGAGAGAGGAGAAGGGAGATTGCCCGCCTTCGTTCGGTGATCCCCGAAATCCTTGCGCCGCACCTTGGACCGCAGACGGGGGAGGAAATAGGGTTCTTCTTCCTCTCTTTACTCGACCGTCCCAAATCACCTAGGGTTCGGGTTAATATACCAGTCGCCCTCCCCTGTGGGTCACCTCACCTGACCTAATCGGGTCAATCCGAGCGTTAAATTCCCCGAATTTCCAGGTCACTAGTCAGCCCAACAGGGATTAAAAGAAAGGGTCCGGATTACCTCGAAAGTCGTGCAAGTCGCCCGCACGGATCTCGGAGCGCCTACGGGGGGTTCAAACTTCGAAAAAATATTCTGGGGGAACCGGGAGTCGGAATCCGAAACCGATCGCGTCACCGTTCTCCGTTTCGCGCCCTTTATCGTCTAAAAATGCCCGCGAGCCCCGACGGTCTGTCTGGAAAACACCAAAAAATCAGACCCTCAGTCGGACCGTCACAAGTGAGACAACAAGGGGAAGGCTAAAGTAAAGGTCGGGTCTTACACTTAGTCAAGACGTGGGTCCTCCTTTGCTGACTCTTTCTTCTATCGGCTGATGTTCTTAGCCGATGGCATTATTTCCTCAAGTGGCGAAAATTTTGGACTCAACATTATCTTTCTCACAAAAAAAAGAAATAGTGGCAATTGCTTCCATACATTATCGAATTTTTTATTTATTCTTCTTAGAAAGTTAATATTAAAAATATATTTTTGACGTTTCAAGTTCTTTCAAATATATTTTTAGAGTTACATTTTTTTAGTGAACTATTAGCAACTGCCGTTATTTCTGTAAAATTATTATTTTGCCCTTTCAAATATACCTTTTACCGTAACGAACTTTTTCTTATTTGTCCTTAAGTCTAGGCAATAGAAGTATTTTATTTTTTATTTTTTCAAATATATTTTTTTACCATCATCAAATTTTTTTTATTTGCATAAGTTAAGAGCAAAGTAGGTATATATATATTTTTTCAACTCGAATAAAAATTTAAGCATGAATATTTTTGAATAACGGAAGAATATATGAAGCAATATTTTCAAATAAAAAATAGAAACTTGAGGGACTTACATATAATATTAAAAAATTCAGGGACTAAATAGTACGAACTTTTTATACAACCCCTTTGTCTCTATCCCAATAAAGGAAAATGCAAGATGTACTCCCCAATAAAATTCTCTGTCTCCTCCCTATCTCAATCGATTCGATCCCTTCCAAACCCTTCGATCCCGCGGCGTGTGGGGTAAGAATCTCGATACTCTTCCCCTCATCTCCGGCGAGCGGCGGCGGTGGAGGAACTCCGGCAACTCGCTACGGGCGGTGGTTCCGTCTTCCGTCGGTCGATATACAGTATATTGCTTAATCTACTCTCACTGCGCCTTGGGTTTCTTTTCCTAACCCTAACTTTAATGCTGATCATATGATGTTTACCTTCTTAAAGAGTGAGAATGAGAGGTTTGATCCGATGGGGGTTTATAGAAAAGGAGAAACTACTGGCTAAATTTTTGTACTTGGTTTTGACTCTAGTATATATGCATAGGGTTTCTTTGAATTGTATAAAGATGATAGAATTGCATGGCCGATCTTTTTCTTGTTTTGAGGATCCTCAAGGGTGGAATTCGTTATTTGATTTTTGTTTGAAATTTTTGATAATTCACGTGCACAAATTTTTTGTTTTTAGGAGTAGATGATGAGAAACCCGATATGTGAATATTTTGGGATCCACTTTCGCTTTTTCACTGACTTACGCAGATGATCTAGGTTAAAGATTCTGTAAATAAGTAGAAGTAATTTTTTTTCCCATAAATTAACTGTCCTTTTGTTTAGGCTCGTTTTGCGCGCATTGCAGCGTCTCTAGCATATGCCTCGTTTGTGAAAAGCATCTTGCTGGATGTCTTTTCCACCCGCAGGCGCGAATGCAAGCAAACGACAGCAACGGCTTGTAATTGGTCTAATGTGTCGGGTGGGAAGAACATTCGTATTCAAATAAATTGCTCTAAATTTGAACAACTCACATCGCACGTGCTGCAACAAAAGGGAGCCTTAGTGTCATAGTCCATCATATATAGATAACTATTGTTTTCTTTCTAATTTTACCATCATTTGGTTGTTTTGTGATAATTTATCTTTGCTTCTTGGTCTGATTTATCCTGGACTGAAATCGAAAGTAGTGATATAACAGGAAAAATTATGTGAGAGAAGAGACTTTTTAAAGTTGTAAATTACTTTTCAGATTCATATTTAACATCAATTAATGCTGCGAATTTTAGATATAAGTCAAGTGATCATTTTTTTTTCTATGTAAATATAAATATCAGCAACTTTTTAATTTGCCTTTACTATTTTATCATCACCACATGTGCACCGAGTCATATTACATGTCACTAAACATTTTATATTCACTATTGAAAATAGATCAATTACATCTAGTTTTTTATTGTTATTGATTTAGGGAGTTCCCTTTCTATATGATTCTTTACTTCATAATTGCCGAGAACACTCGTTAGCTAGATTGTATCTGTTACATATTTGTTCCTCTGTAGACATGCTTTTATCGTATTAGTAATTGGGAAATTAAGTTGGTGAAAGTAATTGTTTGTTTCCTACCGTTGTCACGGTCCTCTCTTTATATAGTTAGTGGTGAATAGCTTACAATTATATGTAAGTAACAGTGTAATTAATCTTCGTACAAATTTTTTGCCATAACTAGACTTAAGGAGCATAAAAAGAACAGTGTTAACACATGAAACAGAAGTTTCATGACTAGTTTTAAGGCTGCAAGCGGACCTTTGCGGCTTTAGTTTAACCTAGCTTTGCTACTTTTTCTTGTTAATTTAGGTTTTATCTGCTCAAGAAGACATAGGTATTTACATACTGCAGTATTACGAGTTTCATAGTTTCTTCGAGAAGAATAATTTCTGGTTCTTATTGTTATTATTTTGTCCCATAATGTTTTTTGTAGATCTTTTCTTATGGTTGATTTTATCTTTAAATTTAACATACATACTAAATAGTCAGTGCTCATGTGCTTGCAGGTGTTTGAAAGAGACCTTTGATCATGGCAGATTTGGAGAACCTGCTATTGCAGGCTGCTGGGAGAACTGGCTCATCGGGGGGACGGAAGCAGTCTCGCTCACAGTCAAAATGGCATAGACAAGGATCATACTCTGATGGGAGTGATTCTAAGGATGACTCAGACAATCCTAACTCTAGGTACTCAAAGAAAAAACCCTCAGGATCACAAGTCCCTCTTAAGAAGCGGATTGATCAAGATTATGATGATAATAATGATAGACATAGTGGAGATGAGTCCGACAGTGCCCCCTCGATTGGTAGTGATCTTTACAAGGATGAAGACGATAAGGAGCAGCTCGAGCAGATGACTGAGTTGGACAGGGAGATGATACTAGCGGAACGGAGCACAAGAATCGACGACTACAAATTGAAGAAGATGGCCAGGGCCTCATCATCGAAGATGGAGAAGAAGGGCCGAAAAGAGAGCCCTCCCCCTCTCCCTTCCCGTGGCCGCTCTTCAACACGGACCGACAAGAGTGCTGCCAAAAGTGCGTTGAACGAACTGCGGGCGAAGCGGATGAGACAACAAGACCCTGATGGCTACCGTAGGAGGTTGAAGGATTTAGCTGGAGAGGGAGTAATTGGGAGCGTCAATAATCGTGATACATCACCAAAACGCAAAGCAGGTAGCCCTCCTAGTGACTTGAGCAATGAAGCTGAAAGTGGAGGAAGATCAGATAGTGACGATGAGAGGTTTCACAACGACAACAAAATGGACGATGATTTATTAGAGGACATTTCACCATCTAGAATAGACCCTCTTAAGTTTGAAGATATTAGGGACATCACAATCCGGCGGTCCAAGCTCGTGAAGTGGTTTATGGAACCCTTTTTCGAAGAAGTCATAGTCGGGTGCTTTGTGCGGCTCGGTATTGGCAAGACCCGGTCTGGGATTCCCAGATATAGGCTGTGCATGGTTAAGAATGTTGATGCGACTGACCCTGATCGACAGTACAAGCTGGAGAACTACACCACTTGTAAGTGGTTAAATGTTGTGTGGGATAATGAGGCCTCGGCTGCCAGGTGGCAGATGGCTATGGTCTCGGATTCTCCTCCGCTAGAGGAGGAATTTAAAGAATGGCTTCAAGAGGTGGAAAAAGCGGGCGGGAGGATACTGACTCGCCAGGAAGTGCTCGACAAGAAGGAAGCCATTCAGAATGTTAACACTTATGTGTACTCGGCTGCCACTGTGAAGCAGATGCTTCAAGAGAAGAAGTCTGCTTCACTGCGCCCGATCAATGTCGCGGCTGAGAAGGACCGCTTACGGAAGGAGTTGGAAATTGCACAGAGTCGGAGGGATGAAGCAGAAGTGGACAAGATCCGGGCGAGGCTCAAGGCGTTAGAAGCAAGGAGGCAAACCAAGCAAAATAATGAAAAGGCTGTAAAATTGGCAGAGATGAACAGAAGGAACCGAGCAGAGAATTTCAAAAATGCCTCAGAGTTGAAGCCTGTTAATACCAGTTTAAAGGCCGGAGAGGCGGGCTACGATCCTTTCTCAAGGAGGTGGACGAGATCAAAAAACTATTATGTGTCAAAGCCTTCTGCCGCAAATGAGGAAAGTGGGGGTTCTGCAGTTGGCAATGGTGATGCGAAGGTGGGGGAGGCTGGTGTCGCTGCCACTGCTGCTGCTTTAGAAGCAGCAGCTGGTGCGGGGAAACTGGTCGATACGAACGCACCAGTGGACAGGGGAACGGAATCAAACATGCTGCACAATTTTGAGCTGCCTATCTCATTGTCAGCTCTGAACAATTTCGGGTCAGGTATTCAGGGTGTGCAGAAGGGTTTCATGGCGAGAAAGCAGAAAATAGAAGCAATGATTGGGTACAAGGTCCCAGAAAATGATGGGAGGAGGCACGCGCTGACATTGACGGTGAGCGACTACAAGAGACGCAGGGGTCTGCTTTGAATGGCTGCTGATATAACATCTGGTTTGTAATCCATAACTTCAACTTTCAGCTGCTGCTATAAATGATTTTCCTAAATTCTTGTTTGAACGGATAGTTAAAAAATATTGCTCTCCTTCTAAGTAATCTTATGGTTATGGATTTGCCTTGTAGATGTTATGTTGTTATAGGCTTTGAAAATTTTGTTTGTCTGCTGATTAAGTCCAATAGATGCAATTTGAATGATGGTCCCGTTGGTGCCATCCCCTAATTGATCAGATAGTTTTAAAAATTAAAAGTAAGGTATGAATCCAAAAAAGTTTGAAAGTTGAGAGTGCTTTTTCCTAGTTGTCTATAGTTGAACGGTCATTAGTAATTTTCACAAGATATAGAGGTATGTAGGTAAAAGTACAAAATTATTCTCACAAATATTATGTGAAAGGAATTTGTTAATAACGAAAAGACCCTCAATTGTGTATTGGTTAACTAGTACTAATTGGTATCGGTTATGCAGTAGCAGGTCACTTTCAAAATGTTACTAAATCATAATCATTCAATGCAAAAGATTAACGGACATGATTAAACTGGTGTATAAGAGCCTTACTCAATTATGTTTGTTATTTTCAGCAACACAATTACTGTTCATTCTAAGTGGTTCTCGTCATTGTCGTTCTCAAGTTTTTTGTGTTGTCCAACCATTTAGTTTCAAAGAAATGAAGATCAAAGTGGGAGAAAACATTCTTTGGTGTATTTTTCTTCTTCATTTCAATTTTTTTCTCCTCTTAAACTGGAGAATCTGTTTTAATTTCAAAATATCCTGTTGCTGATGTTGACTCTTTGACATTTTTCCTTTTTGGGATTAATTTTTTTCTGTACTGCTGATTAAGTCTTAGTATTTTAGCTTCTGCCTGGAAATAAAATAAGTAAACATATTAAATGTTAGCATGATCTAGCTGATGCTGACTTGCCCTTGTTTTTGCTGTGGAATGATGTTAGTGACTTGAGCAATGCTAGGTGTACACCCCAAATGGGGTGTACATCCTACACCCACTCCATTCTGGGGTGGGTATTCATCCACTCGTCACATCGATATGACGAGTAAAATTCACCCCACTTCAGAATGGGGTGGGTGTAAGATATACATCCCATTTGGGATGTACATCTAGCATTTTTTCTTTATGTGTTTCTGCATAGCAAAATTGAAAAATGTGCGTGTTTTGTGTAAGTCATAGATTGTCGTGGGCATGGTTTGGCTTGGCTTGGTTTGGTTTGGTTTGGGTTGGGTTGCGAAAATAAATGGAAATGGAACCGATCTATATTCTATTTGAGAAAATCAAAATTCAAACCAAACCAACAGTGTGAAAAATCAAACCGTTCAGTTTGGTTTCGGTTTGGTTTGTCGGTTTAAACACTTTGATTTTTAAAGTATATTGATTAATTTGTCTAATTTTTGAAGAATACTAGTAATTAATTCGTGCAACGCACCAAATAGCAACGAACTTTTAATTATAACAATTTGTAAAATAAGAATTGTGTTACTTAAAATAATATACTTTTAAACCTCTTATTGACGATAAGAAAGTCTTTCTTTGGCTGAAAACTAAGCCAATATTTAAATTAAAACTAATGGTATATAAGAAACTAAAATTTAATCTTACTTTATAAGCTAATCTAAGGAATAATAATATTTTTTTGCTCTTTATGCAAAGGTAAGTGATGAATAATATTTTTTGTCGGCTTTAACGGCCGATGTGTCACGTTTGTAAATTTAACGATGTAAAATAATTTAAATTAGTTAAAATTTTAATAAAAAATTTTATTTAATATTAAGAGTAAGAATAATATTTTTGATTTAAAATTTAAGTATTTTATCATTATTTTTTATAAGACTTTTAATTTCTGCCGTTCATTTTGTAGCTATTCATTCACTAACCAAACAATTTTTTTTTTTTTTTTTTTTTTTTTAAAAAAATTGGTTTCTAGATAGTTCTAATATTATTGATCATATCTAACGAAACCAATCGTCGAATCGAATGTCCCATCATCAAGAATATCAAGAACAATTAACTAGCACAGACGCTATAAGTTTATTTTTTAAAACCCTAAAGACCTATCAGATTTGTAAGTTTATTTTTTAATTCTTTAAGTGTTGTTTTCTATATTGTATTTATAATTTTTCGTTGTATATATAACTTTTTAATTTTTTTCTTTAATTTTCTATTGTTTCATCTCAATATTAGATCTTATTTATAAGAGAGGAGAGAGGAGAGGAAGAAATTTTTTTTTTTTTTTTTTCACATACGGACAGAAAAGTAATGGAGGTAGGGCTTCTGTTAACGCTCAGCAAGCTCCAACTCATATGCACGAATTGCAAAGAATCCAACAGCAACAGTGGGATTTTGCTGCTAATAGTAGTCTAGTCCAACTCTATATTAGTTGGGTTGTATATTATTAGTAGCAAAATCTCATTGTTGCTATTAATTTTTTAATTGTCGGATTGCTTCGTGATTTGTGCATATGAGTTGGAAATTGCTATAGGGAAAAAATCCCTTTTCTCCCAACTTCTCTCTTTCTCTCCTCTCTCATCTCTCAACTTTCCCCTCTTTCTCTCCTCAGCGTTTTTCTCCATTACTCGCTCTCGCTCTCTCTCTCTCTCTCTCTTGCTCTCTCATCCCCGAGCCTATCCTCCCACACTCTCACTTTTAAAGCCCTCCCGCGCTGTGATACCGCTGAAATGTGTATTAGTCCTATATATAAATGATATAATAGGACTAAATCTCTTAACCCAGCTATAGCATTTTGGATGGTAGCAAGACCCAAGAGGTTGAGAGAGTTAAGCGTGCTATAACTAGAGTAGTTCTAAAATGGGTGACCCCCTAGAAAGTTGGGGCGTCACAGTTAGTATAAGAGCCATTAACTAGCCGGAAATGTGAGATGAGTCTCGGCTGAGGCAGGGTTATATAGCGGGTAGAGCGAGGCTCCCCGGCTAATGACCGTTGTGGGTGGAGTGTAGCTCCCACAAAGTCGGCTAAGGCTAGCGAGACGAGTCTCACATCGTCTGGTACTTGTGAGTGTCTTTGAGCCTGACGAGGATGTCAGGGCTTAAAGGGGGGAAGAATGTGACACCCCCGAAATGTGTATTAGTCATATATATATATAAATATATTAGCTCCGACTAATGACCGTTGTGGGTGGAGTGTAGCTCCCCACAAGGTCAGCTAAGGCTAGCGAGATGAGTCTCACATCGTCTGGTACTTGTGAGTGTCTTTGAGCCTGACGAGAATGTCAGGGCTTAAAGGGGAGAAGAATGTGACACCCCCGAAATGTGTATTAGTCATATATATATATATATATATATATATATAAATGATATAATATGACTAAATCTCTTAACTCGGCTATAGTATTTTGGGTGGTAGCAAGACTCAAGAGGTTGAGAGAGTTAAGCGTGCTAGAGCTAGAATAGTTCAGGATGGATGACCTCTTAGGAAGTTGGGGCGTCACATGCGCGGCCCTTCGATCTCTCGCTTGATTTGGAGAAGTCCCTCAATCCTCTCGCCTGATTCCCTACGCGGCGCCCTTCAATCTCTCAGTCGATCCGGAGGAGTAGCCACACTTGTAGAGTTTGAGCTTTTGAAAAAAAAAAAAAAAATCTCAAGAGATTAGTTGTTGTATTTATAATTAATTTTTTTATTTTGATTATTTAATTATTGCCTAGTTCCAAAAGTGATACACCATCTACAAGGACTTCATCACTCGCAAGGACTACAAGATCTGTAAGTTTATTTTTCTTTAAGTATTGTTTTCTACATTGTATTTGTAGTTTTTCGCTGTATTTATAGCTTATTTAATTTTTTTTTTTTTTAAAAATTATGTTGTTTCATCTCAATATTAGATATTATTTATAAGAGAGGAGAGAGAGAGAAGTAGGGAGAAGGAAGGGTTTTTTCCCCACATACGAATGGGAAAGTAACAGAGGTAGGGTTTCTGTTAACGCTTAGCAATCTCCAACTCATCATAACGAATTGCGAAGCAATCCGACGGCTAAAAAATTAGTAGCAACAATAGAATTTTGCTAGTAATAGTAGTCCAGTCTAACATTGTATTAGTTGGACTAGACTATTATTAGTAGTAAAATCTCATTGTTGCTATAGATTTTTTTAGCCGTTGAATTGTTTTGCAATTCGTGCAGATGAGTTAAAAATTGCTAAGCGTTAACAGAAGCTCTACTTTTGGTACTTTTCCATCCATACGTAGGAAAAAAACTCTTTTTCTTCCAACTTCTCCCTCTCTTCTCTCTCATATCCTAACTTTCCTCTCATTCTCTCCTCTTTAACACTCTTCTCCATGTCTCGCTCTTTTGCCCCCAAGCCTATCCTCCCACCCTTTCGCTTTTGAGGCCCTCCTGCGCGGCTCTTCGATCTTTCGCTCGATTTGGAGTAGTTTCTCTGTCCTCTCGCCCGATCCCCTATGCGGCGCTCTTTAATCTCTCGCTCGATCCAGAGGAGTAGCCACACTTGTAGAGTTTGAGCTTTTGATTTTTTTTATTTTTATTTTTTCCCAAGAGTTTAGTTGTCGTATTTATAATTATTTTTTTATTTTGATTATTTAATTATTGTCCAGTTCCAAAAGTGATATACCCATCTACGAGGACTTCATCACCTTAAGGACTACGAAATATGTAAGTTTATTTTTTAATTCATTAAGCGTTGTTTTCTACATTATATTTATAGTTTTTCGTTGTATCTATAGTTTTTTTTTTTTTTTTCAAATTTTTGTTGTTTCATCTCAATATTAAATCTTATTTATGAGAGAGGAGAGAGAGGGAGAAGTTGGGAGAATATGGATTTTTTTTTCTCGCACGGACGAAAAAGTCACGAATGTAGGACTTCTATTAATGCTTAGCTAGCAATCTCCAACTCATATGCACAAATCCGGGCGCTCGCAGGATACCCAGGGCATCCAAAAGCCTGCACGCACCAATACTCTGCTCTCGGGTTGAGAGCCCGAAAGTACGGACATGGCGCCCGCAAGACATCCCGGGCATCCGAATGTGCTGAGAACTCTAGTTTTGAGTTATTTCGGCTGTTTTCCGACTTAACTTTTATCCACATACATTTTATTTCAAACTAAACTTGCTCTAACTCATTTTAATCATATTTTTAAACACACACACACATATATATATATATATATATATATATATATATATATATATATATATATATATATAAGGTGACTTAGCCGCACTTTGCTACTTTAGTGAAAGTTGATGCACCACAATTAGACTATTTGATATCATATTAGTTTTGTTTATCAGTTCTTTGGGATATGTAGTGATTTTTGTTTAGTAGTTGCGGATGATTATTAGTTGTATTTGGATCATGAGTTTATGGTTTTAGTTGTTATCTTTATGTTAGTTAACTCTGATTGCAATTGATAGTATTATTGTATTTGTCTAGTTGTGCGTGTATAGGAAAAACTATATCCGTTTGGATCGGAAATTTCTTATGTGCATGGCGGATCTGCCTATGTCCTGAAAATCACATTTTAATTTCGATTTATATATAATAAAAAAATTGGACTATTTTTAAAATTTTTGGGTGTGACATATATATATATATATATATATATATATATATATATATATATATATATATATATATATATATATATATGCTACTATACTATTAATAGTATTAAGTCATTGGATTTAGTAAGTTTTTAATCATTGAATTAAAGAATGTGCGGTTAGGATGATAGTGAGCCCATGGATTTAGTTGATAGTTGAAAAATAGTATGATCTAAGGGGTGGAAATGATCAAATGAATAAATTTAACAGCAGAAAACTTGGTAGTACCAAGTGCTTGGTGCTATCGATAGCATTGTAGTTGGTCTCTCTCTCTCTCTCTCTCTCTCTCTCTCTCTCTCTCTCTATATATATATATATATATATATATATATATATATATATATATATATATAATTTCAAATGTGTTGGGGTTTCAAAATTTCTAATTTGATTCTTGTTTGAAATTAAAAATTAAACTCAAGTTTTAATTGCACAATCAACTGTAAATTTTTTGTGGTATAAAAATTCTAAACGAAATTCAGTATGAATTTGTTAAAAGTGCTATATTTTAAATCAAAATGTTACCTCTAAATTAAATTTTACTTAAAATTTAAATACAGATTATAGACTGTTCAATTAATTATTAAAAAAATCATCTAATATTAATTTAATTTCTAGATATGTGGTTTTTTATTGAATTTGAACTTAAAAATCAAATTTAAATTTAAAATTGTGCCCTCAATTATAAATTTTTTTGGTAAACTTCAAATTGCCCCCCATGGTTTAGCTTATTTTTATTTTGTCATTCTGTGATTCAAAAAGTTTCACTTTAACTTTCTGGAACTTAATTTTTATTTTATCAAAAAATTCAATATGAATTAGGATGACAAAGTAAAATTTTTAATAAATCACGGGATGGTAAAGTAAAAAAATGTACTAAATTATTTTGATCCACCGAATGACAAATTAAAAATAACCTAACTATAGGTAGGAAAAATGAAACCTTTTGAACCATGTGTTGCAAATTGAGTGTGCATTTAAAATTGAGCAATGCTACAAATTCACCCATCCAAGGATGGGGTGACCAGTGAAATTTATTCCACCCTTGGATGGATGGGGTGTAAGATGTACACCCATTTTGAAATATATATTTTGATATTTTTAAATTTAATTTAATAGATATGATCTCAAACATATAATGATTTTTTTTTTTTTTTTTTGGAGAATTTTGTACAATCTCTAAAATATTATAATTTTAAAAATCTAATTCTTATACATTCAAAAATTAGCAAGATTAAATTCTTAAGTTTATTATATTAGGTATATAAATTTATAATTTTTATAGATGAATTTTTTAATAATGTAGATTATATTAGTTTGGATTTAAATTTCATATATATATATATATAGAGAGAGAGAGAGAGAGAGAGAGAGAGAGAAAGGAGAATCCAGGTAGGATTATGAAGCTGTTTAGTCATTTAAGTTGGAAGACCATTGGAGTTAGTATATTCTTATTAATATGTTTATAATATCAAGTTTCTTACCAATTTAGGATGCTATTTTAGTTGGGACTGAAAGGTAGTTGGGCTGGAAGGTTGTTTGAAGTTAGTATATTTTTATTAATGAACTAATAATAATTTTTATTAACGTTCTATTTGTTTTGATGTAAAACTATGAAAACTAATTCTGGACGGAAAAGAGTTTTTGCGGAATTTTTTTTTTACCTCTTTAATGTTTGATTAGAAAAAGAGAACTGGTTTTTTAGTTGTACTTATTTAATTAAAAAAAAATTAAATAAAAAAATAATTTATTATAATATAATAATAATAATATATTTATATATAAAATATTATATAATAATATATTAATATAAAGAGAAAATTAAATAAAAAATAATTTATTATAATAATAGTAATAATAATATATTTATATATAAAATATTATATAATAATATCAATAAAGATTATAAATCCTCAGTTCTTCCGAGCCCGCGTGGAGCCTTCCCAAGCGTCCCGAGCCGACGTGGCGTGCGTTCCTTGCTTCGTGCGTCTTCTTTCAATTTTATCTCTTTTCTCTCTTTGCATTTGCATACGTGTGCCTTCTTTCCACTACCTTCTACTACCTTCTATTCATGTGGTTGCACATGGGGTTGTCTGCAGAGTTTCCTCTCTCTCTCTCTCTCTCTCTCTCTCTCTCTCTATCTCTCTCTCCTCTTTTCTCCCACGCCGGTTTCCCTGCACTCCTCCACATGGGTTCTCCCTGTACCACACTCCCTCTTCCTCTCCCTCTTCTTCTTTCCCCTTTTGTGATTCTTATAAATAAGCTCCGATTTGATTCCCGGTCTTAAGAGTAAGCATTTTGCTTCTCCTGTTCCCTTTTTTTTTTTTTCTCATTTTTATCTGTAACATCGAGCTAGAAAATTGATCTATCCTAATTGTGATTGCTTACGAAAACTACTTTGATTGATATTTTGATTCATAAATGTGATGATGAATTGGTAACGAGGTTTAAATTTTCTCAAAATTAAAAGAAGTTGCTCAAAATTTCTGCAGTTGGGTTTTTCCAGCGAGGAAAGGACGTATCTCCCGTTTCGACGGAAGCGGCGGAGATGGTTGAGGAAGATGCTTGAGGTAGATTAGAAGTGCAAGTAAACACCTCAAATGGTGGGGTTGTAACCCCATGGCAGTGGCAGTGGCAAAACCACTCGATGGAGGAGCAGCAGTAGCTTCTGCTGAACCCAACAACACCAATGATGTGGTATTCGTGAACCGATTGGTGTAGTGCAAGGGGATTTTGTTTTTTTTTGGTTGTTTTTTTGTGTGTAGTTTTTCACTGCTGCAGGAATGGAGGTGTTTGTGGTTAGATTCCTCTTCTAAAAAAAAACATGTTGAATTAGAAATGCCCTTCTCTTTCTAAAATCTACCATTCAAAATAAATGAACTTATAATAAATCATATAAAAGGAAAATATTTATGTGGAAATTTGTTGTATGATAGAAAATTTTCTATAAATTTTTACTTATTAATAAATAAAAAATATATATTTTATGTTCGAAGAGAAATAACCACCGAGAGTAATGTTGCAAAATTAAAGTACAACAAATCTTCTTTAGGAATGAGTTTGGAACTTGATGACTCACCACAGTTGGCTCTCTTGGATTAAGCTCAGTTGGTCACATGAATTTGAAGATACAAGTGGATCTAGATGCTTTTTTTTTTAGTCTAATTATCTTATCCATCACAAAAGATGGAGTTTATATTGCATTTGGTGGATCACTTGGTAGGTACCGCTTCCCGGCTCCGACCGCTATTGGAACCGCGGCATCTCCGTTTGGGCCGTGTGCGACGGCGTCGCCGCCCCGATCTTCCGCAACCGCCCTATCGCCGTCGTCGGAGGTGGGGACTCCTCCATGGAGGACAACTTCCTCACCAAGTAAATCTAAAATTTAAAATTTTAATTTCCAATTTATAAATTTTAAATTTCAAAATTTTCAACTTAAATATTATATTGTAGATTTTAAATCTCAAAATTTAAATTTAAGTTTTTTTTTATTTTAAAATATTGAATTTTAAAATTTAAAATTTTAAGTTTTAACTTTAAATTTTAAAATTTGTAATTTCTATAAATAGAGAAATGCTAAAAACAATAAATAATTTATCAATTTTATTATAAAATAAAAATATTAACAAAACATGCTGAATCTTTCTTTTTTCTTCCTTATTTTGATTATAAATATCGATGATTACTTGTAGTGGAGCATGCTTGATTCTCTAGAAGAAATGTATAATTTTTTGAAATAATATGTGTTTGGTTCTGGAGAAGAAAGATGATATATTCATTTCGTGAATATAGTTTTAATTCTACTCTATAGTTTTGCTTAGTATGATATGGTGATTATTTTGAAATATATATAATCTTAATTTCACTTTGTAGTTTAGAGCATTAGTTCTACCATCTGATTAATTTTGCTTTGTAATTTTCTATGGTAGTTCAATTATTTAATGAATTGTGCTCTATAGTTTTAGCCACTGATTCTACTATCTTATTTCACGTTGTAGTCAATAGTTGCTTGCAATAGAGTATACTCAGTTCTTGAAAATAAAGGTATAGTTATTCGCGATACAATGTGCTTGGTTCTGAAGAATGAAGATATTATGTTTGTTTTTGAAATATATATGAAGAAAGAAAATTTTACAAAATATATTATAAGGGTTTAATTATAAAATTTTTATAAATTTATTTTGTAAAATATTTTTGACCCTCCGACGACTTATAAAATCTACAATTTTTTTATAAAATGTATACAAAATATTTTATAGGATCTGTAATTTTTTTTATATTATTTTTTGCAATTTATGCAAATGAGAAAGATTTTGTAACTTTTGTATAAAATATTTTTTTCCCTTTTGCATAAAATGTTTCAAAATATTTTATAGCATTCGCAATTTTTTTTACAATTGTTTTGCAATATTGTTTTGTAATTTATGCACATTACAGAGAAATTTTACAAATTTTGCATATTTTTTTGTGCAGTTTTGTATAAATATTTCAGTTTTATAGGACCTGCAATTTTGCATAAAATATTTCAGAGGCAGATTCAACAATTAGTTTTTGCTCTTTTTTTTTTTGATTTATCCAAAATATTTTATTTTATATGGCTCACAGATCCTATAACATTTCATTGAGAGAGATAGAGAGGGAGATATATTTTATTTCATATGGCCCAGATATTCTATAACATTTCATTCACAGAGATAGAGAGGGAGATCATGTAACATTCATTGGAGATAGATTATGTAAGATATATATATCACATCAAAAGGGATGTTTTTTTTTCCACTTTTTTTCTTTATTTTTTTCTAAATTTTTTCTTCTATTTTTATTTTGTAAATATAAAAATTTAAGATTTATTTTTTTTGGAAAATCTTATACAAATATTTTACAGAATTTCTCTTAGAAAATTTTAAAATCTTATAAAATCTCTTTTACACAAATATTTTATATTTATTTTATATAATATTTTATAAAATCAATCGTGTCTAATGCAAGTGGCACAAGGCTTGGTGGTTGATACTCAAGATCCGAGTTCGAAGCCTTAGTTGCTTATTTCAGTTAAGTTTATTTCAAAAATAAACGAAGCGGTAGCATGCTACCTTTATCTCAAAAAAAAAAAAAATATTTTTTATTATTTTTTTAATAAAATTGTACTGAATCTTTTTTTATTTCTTTTTCTTAATAAAATTTTATAATATTTTATAAATTTTCATAAAATCTTTTCGCTATCCTCTTATTTTTTTTTTCTCAATAAAATTTTATAAAATCTTATAAAATCTTCTTAATATTTTATAAAATCTTTTCAATATCCTATAAATTTTTTTTATAAAATCTTCCCAATATCCTATAAAATCTTCTTAATATCGTAAAAATATTTTACAGAATCTCTCTTAGAAAATCTTAAAATCTTATAAAATCTTTCTTAGATAAATATTTTATATTTATTTTATATAATATTTTATAATAAAATATTTTTTATTACTCTTTTTTAATAAAATTTTATAGAATCTTTTTCTAATTTTTTTTCTTAATAAAATATTATAAAATCTCATAAAATCTTCTCAATATCTTCTTATCTTTTTTTCTTAATAAAATTTTATAAAATCTCATAAAATCATTTCAATATCCTATAAAAATTTTTCATAAAATCTTCTTAATATCCTATAAAATCTGCTCAATATACTGTAAAAATATTTTATAGAATCTATCTTAGGAAATCTTAAAATCTTACAAAATTTCTCTAAGACAAATATTTTATATTTATTTTATATAATATTTTATGATAAAATATTTTTTATTGCTCTTTTTAATAAAATTTTACGGAAACTTTTTCTTATCTCTTTCTCAATATCTTCTTATCTTTTTTTCTTAATAAAATTTTATAAAATCTCATTAAATTTTTTCAATATTCAATAAAATTTGTTCATATAATTTTCTCGATATCCTATAAAATTTGCTCAATATACTGTAAAAATATTTTACAGAATCTCTTTTAGAATATCTTAAAATTTTATAAAATGTCTCTTAGACAAATATTTTATATTTATTTTATATAATATTTTATAATAAAATATTTTTTATTACTCTTTCTTAATAAAATTTTACGGAAACTTTTTCTTATCTCTTTTTCTTAATAAAATCTTATAAAATTTCATAAAATCTCATAAAATCTTCGCAATATCTTCTTATCTCTTTTTTTTTTTTCATAAAATCTTCTCAATATCCTTTAAAAATATATTTATTTATTTGCTCCTAACTTTTATATATATTCTTATTGCCATTAATGGTGACTTTTATAAAATTGAAGATATGAAAAAAATTAACTTATGTAATGTCTAATAAAAAAAATTATTGCACAATTTATATTATATTTAAAATATATTTAAGTATTTTAATTAATTCGTAGGATTGTGAAAGTTGCACTATCAAATATAGAGGAAAAAAAAAAAAGATAAAAGATGAAAATAAAAAAATTGACAAAATTGCACAAATAAAAAAAAAAGGAAAAAAAATAGGATCTAACATATAAATATTTTGAACTTCAAAAATTTTGAAATTTTCATTTGTTTTCGTATTTTTTTCGTAATATATATTATTTAATCTGTGGTGAAATTTGATAACAATTATATATTTTTACTGTATATATCTGCTGAAATCTTATATTTACTTTAAGTATAATGTTTTATTTTAGTTATGTATTTCATATCACATATTGTCTAATTTGTGAAAAAAAAAGTCGATAACATTTCTTTATGTTTTACTTTTATTTTTTTTTTCTAAAATTGTTTACAAAAAATATAAAAAAAATCTACTCTGGTGGAATTATTTACAGACAAAATACCTACAAATCTCTATAGTATACTGCGTATTTTTCTCAGAATGCAGCTTAAATTAAATCGTTAAATTTTATAATATTAAATAACTGAAAAATTTTACAGATAAAAATATTTACAGAGGAAATCAAATGTAATTTTATATTTCTTCCGTTTATTTTATATCATATATTATATATTTTATTTTAAAAATTATAAATAATTATTAATTTTTTTTATATTATTAAAAATTATTATCAAAAATATCCGCAGCGAAGCGCGGGTACTTCACTAGTATTAAAATAAAGAGAAAGAGATGGTAAATAACAATTCTCAGAGTTTTTATTTTCTGCCG
Organism: Tillandsia fasciculata; assembly: GCA_029168755.2. NCBI lineage: Eukaryota > Viridiplantae > Streptophyta > Magnoliopsida > Poales > Bromeliaceae > Tillandsia > Tillandsia fasciculata. Next base: position 22,891,483 of record CM054938.1, on the reverse strand, counting down.
AAACCAACAAAAAAAAAATGAAAACTTTAATTTATCTTCAAATCCATAAATTTAGTTTTACGAAAAATTATTCTACCTCGATACAAACAAGAGAAAAGCATTTTTCATACCGAAAATAATTTTTGACTTCATTTTATACGAAACCAAACATGTCCTGAACATGAGAATAAAAATATATTCCAACTTATAATAATCTAGTATTCCTACTAGATGAGAATATATAATAATTTTATTAATAATTTTATATTTTTATAACTATCTAACTTAAATTAGATAGTAATAATATAAAAGTAATACTATTCATACATTCTACCAATTTAATGGGCGGAATTTCTTCATTTGTTATATGATGTGACTAGTAATATAATTTCACTGGCTACATGGATGGATGTATATTATTTATACACTCCAAAAAAAAAAAAAGTATTGATAGATTTTCTCGTAGTTTAAATAGTTGTAATAAAGGGTTAATTATATACAGATTTTTAAAAATATATTGAATAATAAATACTCTACAAAATTTAACTTTTTTTATTTATCTCTTCAAAAATTCAACCTTATTCATATATATTCCTATCGTCTATGTCTATTAGAAAAATCTAATTAATCATAGATTAAATGCTTAACTTTGATTAGAAAAAAAAAAAAATTTACTTTTTTACCCTTTTTATATTATAACCATGACTTTTTAGAGGGATATAATTGTAAGGGAAAAATAAATATTTCATATATATTCTGTTAAAAAATAAACGGTAATAAATTAGAGAGATATATATGAATAACTTAGAATTTTTGAAAAAATAAATATGAAAAGTTAAATTTTGTAGGATATATTTGTTATTTTATATATTTTCAGGAATCCGTATGCAATTAACCTATTAATAAAAAGCAATATTACTTGAGTACTCCAAAGTAAAGTGGAATGTATATTTTACACTTTCTCGTGTCAAAAATCATTAATTTCTTGTTTGCCACATTAATTTTTTTTAACAAAAAATATAGCACCCGAGAAATTCAAATTTGAATTTGAGAAATTCAAATGTGAATGTGTGTGAGGAAATACAAAATTAAATCTAAGTGGTTGTATACCGGTGTGCAAATTACACAGTTTTCGAGACGCTATTTCCTGACTTTCATATTCGAGTCTGATCTCGAAATATGAAATCACCAGTGCGACCGTTTCGTCGAATCGATTGAAAATAGTATAGACCAATTTTTGATCTGACGGCCAGATCGTCTAGAAATCAGCGAAGAAACTAATGTGGCCCGCGACTTAAGTGAATAGTACTTGTGAATAGTAACCCCTGATTCGAATCCCCCCGCTGGCGAATATCGGCCGATTCACTGTCTGGTAACCGAATCTGATGGTTTAGATAGTCGATTTGAATCGTTTCGTCGTTCTGAGCGCAGTGGCGCTGACGAAATATGTGTTTGACGACCCTAAAGCATTGAAATGCGGGCCACACAGTATGAATCCACTATATTAAATGGATTTCAATTTTTTAGAGGATCGAACTCGACGAACAAACATCACTATTCGATAGGTTTCGTCGAGCCGGACGTCGTAGTGATATCCGTTTTTCGATTTGGCGACACTTTTGCCTCGAAATGCGTGATAAATAGTGAAAAGAGGGGTATTTTGTAGGAAAACTTATTATTTTATGGACCAACTTGAAAGATATTTCTTAGAGAGGGTCTTCTAGGCAATATTGCTCTACTGTGAAGGGCCTAGCTCTAAATGATGCGAATTGAAGGGGTTTCTAGCATATTGTTGCAAGGTTGGTTATGATAACCTATCCAACTACCTAGCCACGGTTGCCTTGCAACCGCAGCCCCAACCCCACTACACCACTCCCCTCTGCCACGAATTTGGGCTCCACAAACCTCATCCTCTTGTTTGAAACCGCATGGAGAGAAGGAAAAGTGCTACTTCATTCTTACAATCGAGAGAATGGAAAGGAAGTCACCAGGCTTCTTGGAAAGATGCTATGGTTGCTCTGCGGCTTTCCTCTACCTCCAGAAATTGAACCCAGAGTGCGTCGGCATCCCGTTCTGCCACACGCTGCCGGAAAGCAAGAACTAACCTGTTCTCGGGCTGAGGAGAAGAGGAGGTCACCAAGGTTCTTGGAGGAGTGATGTGGTTGTCCCGTGGGCCTCTTCTACCTCCAGAAGTCAAGCAAGAGGGTCCCCGTTGCCTGCTGTGGCCGCGCGACGCCGGAGGAGGAAGTCCGGCTTCATCATTTCTTTTCCAATTCCGGCAAAGGTGAGGGTCTCTCTGTTTCGGTTTTCTTGACATGAGACCTTTGTAAGTGAGCTTCTCGGTTCCTGGGGAGTCTACCAGCCTAGCCCCGAGGTCGCGGAGGCGCCGGTTTGTCGGCGGTGGAGTTGCACCGCAAGAAACCTAAAATCCCTCCGCCTCGAACCCATGCTGTCTCCGGTAGCTTTAGCCCCAAACCAAGATGCTGAGATGCATCTCTTGGACCTGTAGAAACCCTCTACCAAGTTTGGAGTGGTTTGGTTGAGTATCGAGGAAGCTAGGCCATGCCCTAGTTTCGGGAAGACGATGCTATGGCCGAGATTGTTGCTCCGGCGCCGCCGCAGCTCCTCGACACCGGGGATGGCTGTGGTTATCTTCCTAAGGTCTAGAGGGACCTGTAGGTGCCCTTGCATGCGACCCATGCGACCCGGATAAAAATTCGCCATTAAAGGTCCATGGTTGGCCGCGTTTATGGCGGCCGGCCATCCGCTGCCTTCCATCGGCGGGGAGATAGCCAGAACTTCCCTATTTGATGAGGAGAAGCTTCGGGTGCTGTCCTTTGCACATGAAAGCTATTGGTTTGTGATGGCTCAAACTTGAAGCTCCAAGTTGACCGCAAGTATTTGTTCCGGCCACTCCGGTGACTCCGCAAACCTCGGTTAGTGAACCCTTGTTTTCCCTCAGTCCCAGGAGTTTGATGCTCACTTTCTTTTGGAAAATGACTGAGTGGTTGGGAAGATGTATCATGCTAAGCCCTAGTTTAGTCTAAGTTGATCCTTAAAGTGGTCCAGCAGCAAATTAACTTCGCGATAGTGAGCCCTAGCCTCTACTCCATCCCTTGAGCTTGATGCTCACCTCTGTCCAAATAAGGACTGAAAGGATTGTGAGTTCTTGAGTGCCAAGCCCTAGAATGGCCATTGTTGGCCCTTAAGCTGTTCCAGCAGCTTCACAGCTTCACGGGGGTGAGCCTCTAAGTTTCTTGAACCCCCTGAGCATAGTGCTCACCTCACATGTGGGTTTGGTTGAGTTTGGGTGCATGATGTGAGGACCTGGATCCCCACGACATGATTACTGGTTGACCAGCAGCTGCTGGAGGCTTATTTGGCACGTCGGTGGTGTTTGTGCACGAATTGGACACTAGTGATGGACTCAGAGTGTCTACTGGATCACGAGAGTAGTCCGATGATCTCGTCGGATGCTTAGAGGTGGTTTTGCGTGCATTGGATATTAAAATTGGGCTCAACGCGAAGTTTGGACAAAAGAACATCATTCTGGATGCCTTCGGCAATTTTTAGAGTTGGAATTTGGCAAAACGGATATCGGATTTGGAGTCAGCGCGCGAAAACGATGAAATTGAGCTATTTACTTGTTTTTTTTGCCGCTGGTTACTGTTCACGCCGGAACAGTAACTCCGGCGGCCGGCGGGCAGCTCCGGCGACGGCGGAGGGTGGCGGCAGGCACAGGAGCGGCGGCGGGCAGGCGCGGGCAGCGCACAGCGCGCGGGCAGGCGCGCGGGCAGGCGCACGGTCCACCGCGGAGGCGTGCACCCGGGACGGGACACGTGGCGGCTCTCGATTGGCCGGCGCAGCGGTCATGGTCCACGGAATTTATCATTGGTGTACGGTGGACCGGTGGGTGACACGTGGCAGGGTGTGATTGGCGCGGTATGGTGCGCTCGGTCCACGGACTGGCTACACCGCCTCGGGGTGCGTGCATGCAGGCGGCGCAGGCGGTGCAGGCGGCGCGCGCTGACCAATCCGCGGCGCCACGCGTCGCGTCCGGAGAGGGCCACGTGTCGACCGCGCAGTGGGCGTCTCCGCTGTCCGCTATTTTGCGGGGTACGTGGAGGCCCTGGGAGGATCCGGGCCTGCACAGTGTTGGGCCGGGCCCAACACTGTAGCAGCCCGGAACTTCCGGGCGCCCGAAAACCTGGACTTGTTGGGTATTTTCCCAATTGTTTTTCCAGCCTATAAAAGCCCCCCTGTTCCAGCTCTAATAGCTTCTTCTCTGCACGGATTTTGGCAGAGTGACCCTCAGGAAAGTTGATCCCCTCCCTGTGCTGCATCCATCTGCAGAGTTTGGAGATTTTTGGTGGCACGTTTATCAAGGTTTCCATTTTTACGGCGCGGCGCGACGCTCATCCATTTGTGTTCCCTTTCGTCGCACTTCGGTGCACGAGCTCCCCCGGCCTACTCCGACCTCCTTTTCAGGCGATTCTTTCGCCGTTGGATCCGTGACTGACAGATCTACGATCTTGGTATTTTCTTCTTCCCCTGGTTTTGCACTTTTCGAGGTGTTTTTCCATGCTTACTGGGACCCTATTTTCTGATGGAATTTCTGGACAGCGGCACCTTGCCGGATTTTTATCTCCGCAACCGGGCATCCGATGGAGACGTGCCTGTACACTTTTTTCATCTACTCGACGCGAGGATTATCGTCGCATTTTTATTGGATTTTTATGAGGCTTGTCCGGAGGTAGATATTTCTCCCTTTATCTGTGTATGGAAATACAGATGTATGATTGTGTGTTTGTGAGCGCCCTGTGTTGTGGAATTTGTAACTCGGCCTACGGGGCTCGGAATTTGACGTGCAGGTACTCGTTTTGAAGGTATCGACGCAAGGAACGTGATTGTATTTTTGTTGGATTTTTCCGAGTCTGTTCTGCAGGTGAAAATTGCACATCTTTGAGGGTGTTTCTCGCAGATTGTGTATACTCGGAATATTTTGGATTAAGTGTAATGTTGGACCTTATTATTGTACCTAGGGGTGTTTGCAAGTGTCGCTGGACCTATTGGATTTGGAGACTTTGATTTTTGGGGTATGTTCAGCTGTTTGGAGCTGAGGCTTGCGCAATATATACCGAGGGAGCAGTTTTAGCAGATTTTGGACTGAGAGCGTCTACACTCTTCACCGACCTCAGGTTTGCCTTGGATTGAGCACTTCAGGTGGGTAAGCTTAACTTGGTAACTGTAGGATTTTTTTTATATTTCATGGTGAATGTAAGTGTACAGGTAGGGATATCACCCCTCTATGGTTGATAACAGGCACATTGTTGTACAACCGATATGAGCGAGAGGTAAGCAAGGAATGACCTACTTGGGTGAGATTGGTATACCATAGTAGGAATATTTTAGCATGCTTTTCTAATATATGTTTCACCCACTTTTATTATTGCTGAGGACAAAGCATGCTTGCATGGACATGAAGCTATGTCACGCCCCGGGTCGAAACTGCGACCCGGACTCGCCAACAGATCCGCCGCCCATACGGGAAGCCCCGTACGAACGTAGCGTCTAACCTGCAAAAGAGCATCTACACTATACATATATCAGAGCTGGAAAGTAAAATACTGAAATGAAATAAATACAACTCTAGAAATATACAACCCAAGTCCTCGCCATAAATACATAAGTCTCTCAAAATAAAGAAGAGTACAACTCGATCCTCACTACAAGATCACTCAACAAGAACTCTCAAAATATGAGGGGTACAGCTACTCTCAGGGCGACATCTGGTAGGGATCTAACTCGCGACTCCCTTACCTCGATCAACCGGATCAACAACAGGTGCAACAGGAACAGAAGTAGAGATCCTTGGAAGAAAGACACCACGACGGGTGTGAGAACTACATCCTAAAGTAGTTCTCAGTGGGTGCCGCCAACAAGCCCGACGGTCTGCCCACCAAGTCTACTAGAGGCATAAGTAATGATATAGAACAGAAATAAAAGGGCTGGAAGAATAACTCTACAATTACAATGCCTCTATCTAGATGCTCAAAAATATGGAACAGATGGAAACATGATGCATCTACTAACTCTCTAAGTACAGACACTCAATCTACACTGACTGCCGCATAGGGTCCAGTCAAACCTGCGCCCACCTACTGCCGCACATCCTCAACAGGACGGGTCTACCGTAGGGTGTCCGTGACTGCCAAAACTGGTCCAGCCAGAGGGACTGCGTCGACAAGTCGCGATAGCAAGTAACAGGCCCAACTCCGGAGTGGCACTCGAGGGGCGCGACCCCACCGAGTAAAGTATCTGCGCATCTCTGTCGAGCTCGATATGGCTCATGCAGGCTATAGTCCAAACCACGATCCACACGATCGACCAACAACACCAACTCTCAACTCACAGGCTGGAAGACCACATAGCCGGGACCACCGTCCCCCAGACGGCTCCCGAAACAGAACACCAAACCCACACTACTCAGGGGGGGGACCGACACCGTAAGGATTTAGGAAAACCCAATAGGTCGGTGCCTAGAACCCTATCAAACAAGAACAGACTCTAGGCTCTGCCTATCGAAGTTCCCGGCCCCCTTACAGTTCGGGAACACGACAACCTTAGAACAACAAGCGGAGAATACCAACCAGGGCCCGAAAGTCCCGGGGGACCGACACCTACAACCCTATCAAACAAGAACAGGTTCCAGGCTTGGCCCCGTCGCTTTCGTCCCAACCAAGAAATGGCCCCTAGAACCCGGACCACTCGAATCCTTTCGAGTGGGGAAATTTATAGGAAAAAGGTGACATTTGTTACAGAAAACCCTTTTTCACTCGACCCACGTGGGGTGAGGACTAAAAGCAGTATCCTTTTTAAAAACTATCTCGGTTTGAGGAGAAACCCATTTTTTATGCTTTTTAGTTCTTTTAGGAAAATCAGTAGAAAACAAGTGTTTACCCCAAACCCCGAAGGGCTGATGCCTTTGTCCAATCAAACAAGAACAGACTCCAGCGGCCCTTCGATGTTTGGAAGAAAATATTGGTAGACTAAAATCATGTGTATATCGAAAAGGGTTCTGGGTTCTAGGTCCTGCTAATACTGGAACACTACTGCCACTAACACAGTGGCGACAACACCCACAGTGGAACTAGATATCCCGGGACTACCGTTTACCCAAACGGTTCCTGCCAAGGATAAAGCACCAACAACAACTACCAGACGCCACTCTGCTCCCAAGCACGAGTGTGCAATGCATCCCACACTAAGAGGACTCGACTACTCAGCCCACTAACCGGGTGAGAAAGATACTATGTCCAGGAATGGAAGAACAGTGTGGATGTCTAAACATAAATAACCCTAGCCCAAGTGAGGGTTTTCTACTGGTCTGGTTACACATGCAACATATGACGGGGGTGCTAGGTCAAGTTCCAAGATAACAAATATTTAACAGGTGGTAGGAGGTAAGAAGATCATCAAACTAATACAAAGAATAGTAACACTTAAATTCTAGCATGCTACCATGTCCAACCACTATCATGCATGATTCTATATACATAGAATTAGTGCACAGTCCATATATCCTGAAAGCGAAGCCACCCACCTGACAAGTCGAACTGCCAAAAGTCCTACAGCTGATAATACCCGAAAAACAGCAACTCAAAGTCCAACGGGTCCCAAACTGTCCACACTCCCTCCTGGGTACAACACAAAGTTCCAGTTACACAAAATCCCCAAAATCTGCCAAGAAATAACACCCTAAAATTTTAGCTGCAAAGATGCGAATAATCCACCTACCAAAAGTACTCGAAAAATTCCAAATCAAATATCCCTGCGATCTACGCGTCGATAGCTTCGAAACGAATACCTGCACGTCCAATTTCGAGTTTCCTACGCTGAGATATAAAATCGGCAAGAGAAACACCCCATACTAAACTGTACGAAGCTCCACAGATAAAAACAGGGGAAGAAGAAAGATTCTCACCTTCGAAGCAAACTCAGAAAATTCTGAGAAAAATCCAGGAGATTCCTCGCGAGAAGTAGATGAAATTTGCTTTTGAATCACCTCGATCCGATGTCGGTACGCAAAGTTATGGCCGAAACTCTGCAATGCTGTCCAAAAATCCGCAAAGAAAAAGGGGCAAAATAAAGCTCAAAAACCTCCAAAATCCGAATGGAATCAGTGAAAACTCTGAACATCAAAGTTGGAGTCCTACCAGTCCTGAGTCCGACGGCACAAAAATCGCTAAAAACAGAGATCGGAGTGAATCGGGAGAGTCCGCGCACTAAAACGCGACGAAACGGGTCGTCGAAGTAGAAGCGTCACTGTGCGCCGCGTCGCAGATGAAGTCGAAAAGATGATCTCCAAAAATCTCCAAAGTCCTCCAAGGGATGTTGCTAGATGAGAGGAAAAAATCACCTGTAGAACTCTCAGGGAAATGGGGTCCAAAAAGAGTAGAAAAGCCCACCCCAAGGCCCTATTTATAGTCCAATTCCTCTATTGGGCCTTTGGCGGATTCGGGCCCAACTTTCGGGCACCCGAATCCGCCAAGGCGGTCGGACGAAGGCCCATCCGACGCGCCTGGAAGTTCCTGGTGAAGACACGTGTCCCCGCAACAGCAAACAGCTGTGCGGGGCTCCCAGGGCGCGCCACGTAGCCCAGGCCGCATGGGGGGGGTAGGTGGGGCGGAGCGCTGGCAGGGCGATGCGTGGTGCACTCGAGTGCGGGGCGCCACGTGTCGGCCGCCTCGCTGCCCCGTACACCCCCGCAGGAACCGTGGTCCGCGATCACGTGAGCCCGCCTATGCCGCGCCGCCACGTGTCGTGCTCCCGGTCCACCATGCAGCGCCAAATTTCCCAGAGCCGCGCCGCGTGCACCCGCCAGTCAAGACGCGCCACGTGGCCCGCCCCCGCGGTCTATGCACCAGCGCGTTTTCCCCGTGGACCGAGCGGTGTGAGCCGGCCCAATCACAGGCCACCACGTGGCTCCGGCCGGTCCACGGTCACCCCCATGCACCATTTCTCCCCGAAAACTTCTGGTAGCCCGTTTTTGGTCATCCGGACTCCAAATTTAACAAGCAAGTAGCCGTTTTCAAGTGTTTTTCCATGCTGAATCCAATTCCAACCTCTGTTTGGCCAAAAACCCTTTAAAATTTCGGCAAACACAGCCGAAGGCCAGAACAGCAAAAGATATCTCACAGGGTCCATCTGTGGCATCTCCTTGATGCACGATGGGCCAGATACACTAATAATAGGTGTTCTAAACTGTGGATTCACCAGGAAAGCTGCATGGGGTTTAAGGTCACCACAAGCTAGGCCATCTTTTACTGCTGCACTACTCTTGAAACTTGACTTAGGAGAAACCATGTTATCTTTTCCTCCTTCTTTGTTAGTTAGGTGGTCTGTGTTGCTCAGGTTCGAGCAGGGGTTCTGGGTAGTGTAGTTGGGACTTGGTGTCTGGGACAGGTTGGATTAGTTGTGGGGCTTTGCGGCAACTGCGGATATTGGGCGGTTGACTGGACATTTATTTATGCACCAGATTGGGTATCTGATTTCTCTAGTGGACAGAGTTTCCCACTATTTGAGTATTTTTACAACTGATTGACGACCGAGGCTTTCTTTAGTGGTTGGGCTTTCTCACTTTGATCAGAGTCATGATCCAGTCCTGCTGATTTATGATACTTGTTACTGAGGCACTTTACTCGTGTGGGTCGCTCCCCTCGAGTGCCACTCTGGAGTGTACGATTTTCAGACTTCGAGTCTCTTAGACTCCCATCCCCTATCGGTGTTATGCGTAGGCTGGCATACCCGATTTGGCAGGCACAGCAGGCAGTACCAGTTCTACTGGTGGCATTAGATTGGGTTTATTACAGACATTTGCTTTATAGTTGCACTCATATCAGGGGGACCGAGTGGAGTCTAGTAGCTGTGTTTAGACCAGTGCTAGTGTTGTTGGGAACCGTTTGGGGATACGGTGGTCCCAGGGTCATTGTGAGTTGTTGACCGTTGTATGGCAGGCACAGCAGGTTTGGCAGGCATGGCAGGCATGGCAGGCATAGGTAGGCTTAGCAGGCATAGCAGGCTTGGCAGGTATAGCAGGCATGGCAGGCATGGCAGGCGTAGCAGGCATAACAGGCATGGCGGGCATAGCAGGCATAGAGGCTTGATAGCTGTTGAGAGTCTCCAGCTTCCTTCTTTTTCAGTCTTTACGGCTTTGGTTAACTTTTTTTGTATTTTGAGGACTTAGTGGGCAGGCCGTCGGGTCTGGCGGTGGTACCCACTGAGAACTCCCTTTCTGGTGTAGTTCTCACACCCTCTGGGGGTTTTTCCCCTTTTTTTCCTTCCTCTCCTGTGTTTTGCAGAGTCTTAGCGGGTGTTGCTGATTCTGCGGTTGTTGATCGAGGCGAGAGAGTCGCGAGCTAGATCCCTACCCGTCGTTGGAGAGTAGCGGTACCCCCCCCCCCCTTTCAGAGGAGAGCTTCTCTAGAGTAGTTATTTATTTTTCTCTTTGAGAGACTGTTGTAGTGAGGATATATTATGTACCGAGAGACTGTACACTGTTGTATTTATTGGAGATCCCTCCCGGTTGGGCTTAGAGCTTGTATATGAGGATATTGTATTATTATTTTTGGGAGACAGACTTATTGTATTATTTCCAGTTGTACAGTGATTGGTTTTAGTTATACAGCAAATTTTACTTATAGCTCTGATATTATGTTTAGCTGTAGTACTTTTCTTGCAGATAGGACGCTTCGCATATGCAGGTTGGCATAGGTGGCGGATCTGTTGGCGAGCCCGGGTCGCAGTTTCGACCTCGGGGCGTGACAGATTAGAGTGGTATCAGAGCTTAGGGATAGGTCAGTTGGGACTTAAAAATCCTAGGCTTATGGTTTGACCCTTGGTTGACTTCGTGAGAGTCGTGACTTTTAGCGAGAGTCCTGATTGAGTTTTATACCTCTCCCAAGGGACGGGAAGAGTAATTGGCATGTTTATTCTCCTAAGTAATTATGTTGGCTGCAGACAACATAATGTTGTGGAACGGATGACATGCTTTAGACTTTCGCTGTATTGGGTCGAGTGGCTTTTGTGTGCTGTTTGTAGTTCCGTCGTGGCGAGCGGTGTCTCTCCGACGCTGGGTTTTGACCCGTGGGCATCCTATCATAGCAGTTGAGTTTGAGTGGATAGTTTTGGGCCGGACAACCGGATTGAGGCCAGAAAACTCCGGACCCAGATGACAGGATTGTCCGAGGCATATCAGCGACAGAGTGAGCAGCTGGTCTGGGTGATACAGTTGTTGGAGCACTGAGTAACACCCCCCCCCCTCCGTGCCAGTGTTTAGTGTCGAGGCACCGAGGTAGGGTGGATAGTTGACAGCTGAGGAGCTGTGGGACATGATCGATCTATTGAGCCAGATTCGACAGATAATCACCCCGACTCGTAAGATTGAGTTTGGAGCCTTAGAGGCAGAGTCGTGATTGGTGGTGATGGAATGATCAATTGAGAGCCTCCCTGTGCTAGAGAGTTTATACAGTTGTTGAACTGTGCGCTCCAGGTTTCGAGGGACGAGGCGCATAGGATATGCGAGACTGGGAGTGGATTGCGCCAGGATACCTTTCAGTTATTTGGTCCCTCCTGTACAGATTTTAGATTTTTACGCCTCGTTGGAGTAGGCGTTGTGTTTGGAGCGTGGCGTTGCAGTTTCTTTGGATAGGGATCTGCAGCCAGAGGTGAGTTCTGGATTTCGACACTTGGCGCTGGGTGGTGGAGGACAGATCGATCGGCAGGGGCATTCTGATTTCTTTTCCCAGGATAACGAGTTCCCGAGATACCAGAGATCGGGTAGACCCCGATAGCAGCATCAGTATCTTGATCAGTACCTTGATCAGAGTGGCGCAGCGGTAGCGTGGATCTGTTATCTGCGGAGGACCTTATTCGTCGCCTCAAGGTAAGTAGAGACAGAGGTCATGCTCCCTAGGTGGATAGTCTTGATTTTCCTTATAGATTGAGCGAAGACCACTTTCATTGAGCGGATAAACCTGTGCCGCCCGGCTGGAGGGCGCCACAGCGGCGGATTGGGTTGTCGCAGGTGTGAATCCATCACAGCAGTTGGAGTTAGAGCATGTTGCATTCCTGCATGGACTAAAGGCAGATTTGTTACCACGTGCACTAGAGGTACAGGTTTCTGTTGGTGTTGTGCATGTGGAGGAGGCTTTTGGGATCATGTCCAGTGCAGCTGAGACTGCGAGTTACCGGCAGACTTATTGGAATTGTGGCGGTTCGGTGTTTTGACCGTGTGCTTGAGATTGACTGGCACAATGCCACAGAATGTTGGACTGCGGTGAGAGAGGACTTTGACCTTCGGTAAGGCAGACAAGAGGAGGCTTGCTTGTTGAGAGTATTAGAACACGCAGGTTATAGCGACAGTTTGTGAGGTGCCTACGGCGGCACCGGGACTCAGGGATATCTCTGTTGCCCATGAAATCCCGGGTGTGATTTCACTAGAGCCGTTGATAATGCCGCCGGTTAGGGAGATAGAGATTGTGTTTGACGTGGTCCGAGGGACCGCGCCACCCTCAACAGCACCTCATTGGATACCGTCTGCGGAGCTGAGAGAGCGGTTGGCACAATCGCAGGATCTGATGGATCGAGAGGCCCGTCTGACCTTGTGCCACGCCGTTGATACACGGTGGTGATTCCACGTCGTCAATATACGACGGTGAAGGTCCTTTTATGGTTCGAATATAGACAGGTTTGGGTGGTATATAGGACTTTTGATGGAGCTATACTCTGGCAGTTATTGTATTATGCGGGCACCTACTTGGAAACAGACCGTCGAGGACTTTGCCTAGATGGCATTCAGGATCTGTTAAGGGCATTATGAGAGCATAGTGAGGCCAAATGGAATGAATAATGCCCTGTGACTTAAAGGTCTGAGGAATCGTGTGTTCCGGTTGTACCTGGACGGATTGGGAGTGGTGTTCCCCAAGAATATTTTGATTTGCTCCCAGAGCGACTTGGAGCACTTGTGGATGTGCTACCATACCTGTGTGGATGAAGCTGTATGCCCAGTTATTGAGGAACAAGTTGTAGCTTCAGGAGCATACCTTCTTGGGTCACCTTATTCTAGCCGTAGGAGCGGCGGTGGAAATCCGGCCAATATGGATACTGATTGGAAACTGGCCGAGATCGACAATTATTGTCGAGGTGAGGAGCTTTTTGGACTAGGCAGTGCTGGGAGAGTATGGCCAATGGATAATGAGACTGATACCAGCGCCAATGCTAGTGTTTCTAGTGCTGGGAGATGGTTTGGCGTGTTTTGTGATGCCCCCCATTGTGGCTGTGGAGTTACCGTGGGTTGATCTCCTGTCCGCACTTCATCACGCCAGCCTTATGAGTATTGTGGCAGAACGAACCGCTGTTTTGTAGGCAGCTTGGATCCCACAGTTGAGCCTTTCAGTACGCCTACTATCTCCAATTTTGATTGATATACCTGAGCATAGGCCACGCCTGTTAGGCTATCAGCCCTGATTTCTCAGCATTTCTGTTCTGTGTTATATGATAGATTAAGATTTCAGCTTCGGCATGTAGTATCTGCCATGCGGCGCCATTGGAGATTGCAGCTTCCAGCACCGTGAGTGGGATTTACGCGGATTGTCGTTGATGGTTCGGACTTGTGACCGCGAAGTTGGGCATCAGTATTATGATCGCCTTTCGAGCCAGTTTTCAGTTCCGTTCACCGACGGTTTGGTCCCCGTTAGGGTATTTTTTATTAGTGGAGAGTTTGACTTTGACCCGTGGGTCCGTTGGGGGTTGTGTCGGCATGCTGAGTGATCAATTGTGGCATGAGTTTGTATCTCTGGAGGATCCCTTTTGAGGGTAGGCCGCGGTTGAGTAGTCCACCCGGGTGGTTTTGGATCGAGAAGTAACCGAGGGAAGACCCCAGCTTGTTGGATCCTTTTTCCTTATGGGATGAATGAGTGAGTATGTTTCGGGTTGCCCTGTTGTGATTGGCACCAGGATGTGGTTATTTTCAGTTTCCTCCGGCTTTCTATTGGAGCCCTTTGGTACTTCACATCTCGGCTCAGGAGTGATGTGTTTTTGGATCCTCGCCCGTGATTGACTAGTCCCTTTGAGATTGATGATTGTGTTGAATACGAGGGGCGCCCGTTGCGAATTCTGGCACGCGAGATGGGGAAAATCGCGCAATCGGGCTATGCCGTACTGGATGTCGCTGTTGTTGTTGTCGGGGAGTAATCACGGGGAGTGAGTGATGACTTGGGAGCTGGAGATGGTGTTGTTGAGTACTTACCCTTGGTGTTTGTAACTCCCGGTGGAATTGAGCGAGTTTCGAGGACGAAACTTTCTTTAGTGGGGGAGGATGTGAGGACCTGGATCCCCACGATATGATTACTGGTTGACCAGCAGCTGCTGAAGGCTTATTTGGCACGTCGGTGGTGTTTGTGCACGAATTGGACACTAGTGATGGACTCAGAGTGTCTACTGGATCACGAGAGTAGTTCGATGATCTCGTCGGATGCTTAGAGGTGGTTTTGCGCGCATTGGATATTAAAATTGGGCTCAGCGCGAAGTTTGGACAAAAGAACATCATTCTGGATGCCTTCGGCAATTTTTAGATTTAGAATTTGGCAAAATGGACATCGGATTTGGACTCAGCGCGCGAAAACGATGAAATTGAGCTATTTACTTGTTTTTTTCGCCGCTGGTTACTGTTCACGCCGGAACAGTAACTCCGGCGGCCGGCGGGCAGCTCCGGCAACGGCGGAGGGCGGCGGCGCGGCGGCGGGCAGGCACAGGAGCGACGGCGGGCAGGCGCGGGCAGCGCACAGCGCGCGGGCAGGTGCGCGGGCAAGCGCGCGGTCCACCGCGGAGGCGTGCACCCGGGACGGGACACGTGGCGGCTCCCGGTTGGCCGGCGCAGCGGTCGTGGTCCACGGAATTTATCATTGGTGTACGGTGGACCGGTGGGTGACACGTGGCATGGTGTGATTGGCGGGGTGAGGTACGCTCGGTCCACGGACTGGCTACACCGCCTCGGGGTGCGTGCATGCAGGCGGCGCAGGCGGGGCGCACATGCGCGCGTCAGGCGCGCGCTGACCAAGCCGCGGCGCCACGCGTCGCGTCCGGAGAGGGCCACATGTCGACCGCGCAGTGGGCGTCTCCGCTGTCCGCTGTTTTGCGGGGTACGTGGAGGCCCTGGGAGGATCCGGGCCTGCACAGTGTTGGGCCGGGCCCAACACTGTAGCAGCCCGGAACTTCCGGGCGCCCGAAAACCTAGACTTGTTGGGTATTTTCCCAATTGTTTTTCCAGCCTATAAAAGCCCCCCTGTTCCAGCTCTAATAGCTTCTTCTCCGCGCGGATTTTGGCAGAGTGACCTTCAGAAAAGTTGATCCCCTCCCTGTGCTGCATCCATCTGCAGAGTTTGGAGATTTTTGGTGGCACGTTTATCGAGGTTTCCATTTTTACGGCGCAGCGCGACGCTCGTCCATTTGTGTTCCCTTTCGTCGCACTTCGGTGCACGAGCTCCCCTGGCCTACTCCGACCTCCTTTTCAGGCGATTCTTTAGCAGGCACAGCAGGCTTGGCAGGCATGGCAGGCATAGGCAGGCTTAGCAGGCATAGCAGGCTTAGCAGGCATAGCAGGCATGGCAGGCATGGCAGGCGTAGCAGGCATAACAGGCATGGTGGGCGTAGCAGGCATAGAGGCTTGATAGCTGTTGAGAGTCTCCAGCTTCCTTCTTTTTCAGTCTTTACGGCTTTGGTTAGTTTTTTTTTGTATTTTGAGGACTTAGTGGGCAGACCGTCGGGTCTGGCGGTGGTACCCACTGAGAACTCCCTTTCTGGTGTAGTTCTCACACCCTCTGGGGGTTTTCCCCCTCTTTTTCCTTCCTCTCCTCTGTTTTGCAGAGTCTTAGCGGGTGTTGCTGATTCTGCGGTTGTTGATCGAGGCGAGAGAGTCGCGAGCTAGATCCCTACCCGTCGTTGGAGAGTAGCGGTACCCCCCCCGCCCTTTCAGAGGAGAGCTTCTCTAGAGTAGTTATTTATTTTCCTCTTTGAGAGACTGTTGTAGTGAGGATATATTATGTACCGAGAGACTGTACACTGTTGTATTTATTAGAGATCCCTCCCGGTTGGGCTTAGAGCTTGTATATGAGGATATTGTATTATTATTTTTGGGAGACAGACTTATTGTATTATTTCCAGTTGTACAGTGATTAGTTTTAGTTATACAGCAGATTTTACTTATAGCTCTGATATTATGTTTAGCTGTAGTACTTTTCTTGCAGGTAGGATGCTTCGCCTATGCAGGTTGGCATAGGTGGCGGATCTGTTGGCGAGCCCGGGTCGCAGTTTCGACCTCGGGGCGTGACACATGATTAGTAAGTTGGAGCCTTTAAACTTAATGTTTATGGACCCATTGATATTCTAGAGTTTCGTGCTGCTCCCAAATGGTGAGCATGGCATTCAATGCGTCGAGGCCCACCTACTGGTGGCCTCGGTTCAGTTCAAAAGTGTTCAAAAAAGAATTGCAAATTTGAAAAGGCATTAAAAGCATGTTTTTATGCAATTTTGGAAACCCTAGGGGTTAATTGCAATTGTAGCCTCATGGGCTGTCTTGGGTTGTGTGCCCACGATGTCTAAACTCTTTGTTGGAGATCTGATGCCTTCCGTTGAGCGAAATTTGGATATCGAATCGTAAATCGGCCAAATCGTCGATTTAACGATGATTCGACGTTAATCACGCAATTCGAGGAATTACGATAATTAATTTTAGATGCCAGATGTCTCTAGTTATTCCCGGCGCTGTCCTGGTGAGCCTGGTGATTTCAGTTTTTTGTTTGCAACTTTCGGAGCCAAAATAGGCTTCCCGAAAGTGTTTTAGTGGTTATGGTACAGCCGGTGCACAGTGTTACCCAGAGTCAGTTGTTTGTGCCCGAACGTCTTGAGTTAAACGTTCCTGACAGCATGTAAAGTTTCACGAGATTTGGATACTGTTTAGCACAGATTGGGTCATAGTGGATCTATCGGCGGATTTTCAAAAATTCCGGCAAAATCCTGTGACTTCAGCGAAGTTTCCTGTTTAAGCTTTCTGCACACAGTATGTTAGTGAGATGGGTATGTGAAAGTCTTTTACTGACTTGTGACTATGATCCAGATCCCAACAGTCAGCCGCCAGCCAGTGAGCCTCCCAACGGATTTCAGGACCGCTTGTGTTGAGGTGGGTTTATCTTCGGTTCGAGCTTTATCATTTCGGCCCTACGGGTACCATGGTAGGACGGACCCCTATTTTGTTGGTAGCTTTGATCCCACAAATGAGCCTTTCATTATGCTTATTATTTTTAGCATTGATTGATATATCTGGACATATGCCATGCCTGATTGGTCATCAGTTCTGATTATTCAGTATTTCTGTTCTATACTGCATGTTAGAATAGGAGTTCAGTTTCAGTATACAGCTTCTATTTTACAGCTTCTGCTATACAGTTTCGGTTATACAGTTTCAGTTATACAGCATCAGTTGATATTACAGCTTTCAGCATCCCGAGTGGGATTTTCCCGGCTTGTTGCCAATTGTTCGGTCTTTTGACCACGAGGTTGAGCATCAGCATTATGTGTCACGCCACGAGTTTAGAAAAAGAGTCTAAACTTTTTTTTTATATATATATATCAGAGTTCAAATTTTAAAACTCAGGACGTGAGCAGACCGCCACATGCATAGGAAATCTTCTGTCCACACGGACAGAGTCTCCCCTATACATACTCGGCTAGGCAAGTACAATAACAATCAGAGGAGCAACAATCACTAAACCAAAATATAAACATAAACATCTACACTAAAAACATTCACCAGTCCATCACCAACATAATAACAAGATAACTCCAATAAACAAATTAACAAACTAGAACTGTAAATATTGGGAACTGTAGTCAATAACTGGGTCGACTCTACCGCGATAGCTCACTGGATCGTCCCAAACTCTCAGCACCCGACTGACCTGAAAAATGGTCACCCAAGGGGTGTGAGATACACTGTACATGTATCCTAGTGGGCATGACGGACCGAGAAATAGCAAGTCGTACCTACCGGATACCATAATAAGCGGATAACGAAAGCAGGTATAACAAAGCTGAATAACTGAATGCTGAATAATAAGCATGCTGAGTAATAAACAGAAAGGAAAGCAGGGTACTCATGACTGTAATTGATCATGCTGAAACTGGCAAATCTGATATACTGAACTGATCATTCAATAAATAGAGCTGGTATATAACAATGCTGTAAACTGAAAGTGCTAAATAATAATAACTGTAAGTACACAATCAATGCCGTCATCAGTCACGAAGACCTAGACCAATGCCAAAGCTGGCACGTTCGGCTGACATATAACCCGGCACCATCGGTGCACTCAGGGGCACACGTGTCGCCACTCTCGTCCACTATGTGCAGCCTGGGGCTCACGGGTCCCCACTATCGACCACTTCACCAGTAAAGAACGCGTTGTGGGGGATCAATCCCACGGCGTATGTGAAATGTGCTAGTGTTATGGCGATCATAATGCTGATGCTCAAGCTCGCAGTCAAAAGACTGAACAATCGGCAATGAGCCGGATAATCCCTGTCGGGATGTTGAAAGCTATAATAATCACGGATGCTGTATAAACGAATCTGAGCAACAGGAGCTGAATATCTGAGCTGTAACTGAAACTAAATAGCAGGACTGTACTCCTATTCTATCATGCAACATAGAACAGGAAATGCTAATATAACTAGGCTGATGACTAAACAAACATGGCATATGTCAAGCTGTATATATAGATATACTAAATGCTGAACATGAAATCATATCGGGAACTGAACTGAAAGATTGATACTACATAGCTATACACAATGAATGCTGGAATATAAGCAAATAGGAAGCTTAATAGGAGGATCAAGGATAACAACAAACACAGGGGTCCGACCTACCACGGTATCCCAAAGGGCCGAAATGATAAAGCCCGGACCAAAAATAAACCCACCTCAGGGTAGACGATCACGATGACCGCTGGATGGCTCACGAGCTGGCGGCTGACTGCTGGGACCTGAATCATAATCACAGGTCAGAAAAATACTCACTCATACCCAACCCACTGACTCACTGAGTGCAAACAAGTAAAACGGGAAACTTCGCTGAAGTCCCGGGATCTTCCGGAATTTTCGAAAATCCGCCAATCGATCACTATGATCTGATCCGTAACTATAGGCCTCCGAATTTAACAGAACTTGATGTGCTACCCCGGAACGCTTCACTGAAGAAGTTCGGGCACTCAAACCCCACTGGTTGCGACTCTGTACTTATACGGTGCCATAATACCGAAAACACCTCCGAATAAGCCGATTTCGGCTTCGGAAGTCGCCAACGCTAAACTGAAATCTCTGGACCAGTCAGGACAAAGTTGGGAACAGCCAAAAACATCTAGCAACAATAAATAATCATCACAATTTCTCAAATTGCATGATTCCACCATGAGTCGCCGATAAACCGATGATTTTGCCTATTTACGGTCCGGAATTCAAACCACGCTCAACGAAAGCTGTCGGATCTCTAACGAAGGGTTTAGAGACCACGTGCACGCTATCTACAGCAGCCTACCAGGCTACAATTACAAGTTGACCCCTAGGATTTTACCAAATTGCATAAAAGCATGCAAAATAGCGCCTTTTCACTTGCATTTCATTTCTGAACGCTTTTAAACTGAACTAAGGCCACCAGTAGGTGAGCCTCGACGCACTGAACGCCGTGCTCACTATTTGGGAGCAGCACGGTACCCGAGGACAACTTCGGGTCAACAAACACTTTGCAAAAAGGCTCAAGATGCTACTTTTTATACTTACACTTGACCAAACCCAAATTTAGGGTGAGCATCATGCTCAGTAGGTCGAAAGGACTCAGAAGCTCACCTTTGGGTAGGCCCGAGTCTACCAGAACAGTGGTGCAACAAGGTGGCCATAACTTGTTCTACACGTGTTCGGTTTGCTAGATACTTCTAACCAAGCATTCAGCTTGGAAACAAAGATGGCCATCATGCTCAGGAGGACAGTAGAAGCCGAGGGCTCACCACTGGGTGGTCGAAGAGCAGCCAGGATAGAAGTTGGAGCCACTTGGTCATTTCTACAAACACTTAGAGCTCGATTTGTACAATTTAACAGAACCTGTGTTCTGGAGCAGAGCTAAGGCAAGCAACAGCTTGCTGGGCTTCAGGGAAATGCCCTGAGTGCGTCTGGGTCACGCGCAGGTGGCTGGTGGCAGCAGTGAACCGAGCTCGAGCTCTCAAGCCCATTAATGGAGCTCTAATGGCAACTTGCCATGCGACTACTTTTAGTGCCAAGAAAGGCCACAGGCGGCTTGCCCTCGATGCCAGGAAGCTTCCTGGTGCGGTGGCCGGCGGCAGCGAGCGGCGGATGGCCGGCGACCATGGATGCAGCCAACCAAGCACCATTAATGGTAAGGTAGCATCCAGGGGACTTAGGCTACATGAAAACGCACCAGCAAGTGCTACATGACTCCACCAAGCTTATTGGGTTCATGGCCGGCGGCGAGAGGCGGCGGCGGCGGCGCAAGCTTGGCCGAAACCAAGTGAACCCAAAACTAGGTTTACAAACTGCAGGTGTAATGTTCTGGTTTTTCCCCTTGGAGTTTTTCCGTTGAATCCAGCGTGCAGAACACCTAGTGTTGGTGTGTCTGGCCCACGGTGCATCAAAGGGGTGCCACAGGTGGACCCTGTGTGATATTTTTAGCTGATTTGGCCTTCGGCTGTGTTTGCCAAAGTTTAGAAAAGGAATTGGGCCAAACGGAGTTCGGATTTGGATTCAGTGCGGAAAAATCGTTTGAAAACGACTGTTTATTTGTCAATTTTGGAGTCCGGATGACCAAAAATGGACTTCCGGAAGTTTTCGGGGCGTTTGGGTGCATGGGGGGGTGAGCCGTGGACCGGCGGGGGCCACGTGGCAGCCCATTACTGGCCGGTCCACACCGCTCGGTCCACGGGGAATGCGCGGCGGCGCATGGACCATGCGGGGCACCACGTGGCGCACCCGGATAGGCGGGAGCTTGAGGCGCGGTGCAGGGAATTGTGCGCGGCTCGGTGGACCGGGCGCACGCCACGTGTCACCCCAGGAGTGGCGGGCTCACCAGGGCGCGGTCCACGGAGCCTGGGAGCGGCGCCTCGGGCCGCGTGCCAGCGCAGGAGCGCAGGGCGGCTGGTCGGCCGCACGTGGCCCGCGCCCGAGTGCGGGCCACGTGTCGGCCCGCCGCTGGCGGGCGCATGCAGCCGCGAGCGGGTTGGGACACGCGGCCGCTTGCCCACCGCCCCGCACAGCTGTTCGCTGTGTGGGGGGACGCGTGTTGTGCGGAGGTGGTGCGGGCGCGTCGGACCGGGGGCGTGCGACCCCCCTTAGCGGATCGGGCGCTTGCTTTGGCGCCCGAATCCGATATAAGGGGGGGGGGGGGGAGGGAGGAGAGTGTTTAAGTATGGTTTAGGGGTTCATTTTGGCCCTTTTCTGTGCAGATTTCCACAGCAAGTCCTTAAGAGAATTTCTACCCCTACCTGTGCTGCATCTCTCAGGAGCTTCCCAGGATTTTTTAGAAGAGGAATTTCGAGGTTTTCCCCTTTTTCCGGCGCGGCGCGACGATTGTTCACCGGCAACCCGTTTCGTCCCTTCTCAGTGTTTGAGCTCCCCCGACTCATCCCGACACCCGATTTGAGCGATTCTTGCGCCATTATACTCTCGACAGGTAGGGCTTTATTTTTGATGTTTTGAGTTTCCCCTGGTTTTAGATGGATTTCGAGTTTTCTGAGCTTCTTTGTGACCCACCTTTCTTTGCGGAGTTTTGGACAGTACTTGCTTGTTGTGGCTGTAACTTCGCGTCCAGGCAACGGATTGCGGCGATTCAAAAGGCATTTCTCATCTACACCTCGCAAGGAATCCACTCGATTTTTCTCAGATTTTCCTGAGTATTACTCGAAGGTGGAAATCTCCTTTCTCTGTAACTCTTTGGTACAGAAATTCTGCACAGTTTTGTTTGGGGTGTTCCCCTTGCCGAATTTGTATCTCAGCGAAGGAAGCTCGGTTTTGAACGTGCAGGTACTCGTTTCGACGAGTTCGTCGCAAGGAACGCGACGATATTTTTCTTGGAATTTTCTGAGCACCCATCGCAGGTGAAAATCTGAGATCTTTAGATCGGTAATTTTGGGACAGATTTTGTGGTGTTTGAAGGACTAAAATTTTGTATGTTCTTCTTGGAGGTTTGGTACAGCATTGCGGCGAATTTTGGTGCGAGCGCGGGTTTTCGTATTTGGGACAGAATTTTAGCGCTCGAGGTGGGTACCGCTGCCAACCTCTTACTTGGCATAACCTACTAGGCATATTGGAGCTTGTAATATGAAATGTTGACATTATGCTAGCAAAATGGACATAGCATGCTTAATGAAAAGAAAAGGGCTTATAATTGATACTTGCATCTTTAGAATACCATATATTCATAAATAGTAATTCTTATAAGTGTTAAGTTGATTAGAAACCCTGGAAATTATGCTTAAGCTTTTTGGTAATAACCGGCTAAATTCATATCATGTTTGTGCATAATAGGGAGATATAAGCATGTGTATAAATTGACTTGGGACAGGTTAGTACTTCTGAGATTCAAATAAAGGCATACGGTAAATCTTGTAAGAATTGGAACACTAAAATTATTCTGATATGAAAGGACTTTTGCATGCTTGAATGGTCACCTAGTTAGGCCACCTTTTTCTGCTGAACTATCATGCTGGAATTGACTTAGGAGAAACCACGATTTCATTTTCTCCAGTTATTTTGACATAGGGGATATCATGCCCGGGTTAGGGCAGGGGCTGGGATAGAGTAGGCAGATACTTGGGTTTCGGGACAGGCAGGCTGTGTAGGCAGGGTACAGCGGCAACTGCGGATTTTGGGCGGTTGACCGGACAGTTGTTATTGCATCAGATCGGGGAAAGGATTTGGGCTTCTTTTAGTGGGGGATTCTGTTCCATTTAGATCAGTGTCATGATCCAGTCCTGCGGACTTACTTTTCCTTGGACACTTATTACTCAGGCATTTTACTCGTGTGGGTCGCTCCCCTCGAGTGCCACTCCGGAGTGCGCGATATGCAGACTTGAGTCCTCGAGACTCCTATCCCCTATCGGTGATATGCGTAGGCTGGCATACCCGATTTGGCAGGCACCGCAGGCAGTCCCAGTGTTACTGGAGTAGTGATTGGGTTATTCAGACAGGCTTTGATATTATGATGCATACATTTAGCTATCTTTTAGCTGGGCATGTAGAGGCATATTAGTGGTATTTTTATCAGTATCCATGCATATAGTTTACCACATTATTCTTTTCGCCTCTGGTAGTCCTAGTGGGCATGTTCGAGTTGAGGTTTACCCACTAGGGGAGGCTACTGTCTTTATAGTAGTTCTCACCCCCACTCTTTTTTCCTTCTTCTTTTCCCCCTTTGTTTTGCAGAGTCCTCTGCGGGAGTTGCGGGACCCTCTTCTCAGGACCGAGGTAAGAGGATCGTTGATTAGCTAGCTGCATCCCTGATCCAGAGTTTGATAGATTCTGTTGTATCCCCAGTACACTCAGACGGTTGTATCTTTTCCTTTTATTTTTGGGTCTGGCTTCGGCCAGCTGGATGTACTTTTATTTTGTGAGCTGGGAGAGACATTTGTATATTTGTGAGAGCTATGTTGTACTTTCCTTTTCAGCTTTTTGTCTGAGTTGTACTAGTTGTAGTTTAGCTCTGTTTATGCTCTTTTATTATATCTATCTATCTGAGCAGGTTGCCAGTGCTTCGTGTACACGGGAAATTTCGTGTGCACGGCGGATCTGTAGACGAGCCCGGGTTCTGGTTTACACCCGGGGCGTGACAGCAGGCTCTAGGATGAACCATCTCCAACCAAACTTGGTGGAGATGATCTTGGGATCCAACAGAACATTCCCATCATCTTTGTTCGGAGTTTAAGCCATCGGGTGCGGCGTACGACTGCGGCGGAGCAAATTAGGGTTCCGGCGGGCTTCTTGCTCCCGCCGGCAACCCGACGGTTTTCCAGTCACAAGGCCGGACTGGGGCGACTTCTAGGGATCCACAGATCACACTGCCAGGGGTCTCGGGTCCAAAAAACCAGAGAGGAGAAGGCCTTACCTTCGCCGGAGGTGGTGAAGAAGAAGGAAGCAAAAACTTCTCCTCCCCGCGACGCGCGGCCAAGGCAGAGGGTCAGATCCCTCAGGCTCATCTTCTGGAGGCTGAAGAAAGCTGCAGGGAGGTATGGGCACAGATCCAAGGCTTTGGTGCTCTTCCTTTCCTACAAACCGGAAATCAAGGATGCTCCTTGCTTCCTTTTGCTTCTCCGGCGACACAACCGTCGGAGAAGGTAGTAGAGAGGGTCGTGGGGGTCGTGGGGTGGTTTCAGTTTCACAAACGAAAGCGGCTAGGGTTTCTAAAGCAACCCTAGGTTGCTAACTTGTATATTGCAACAATATGCAATTAAGTCCCTCAACTTGCATCCTTTAGAGCTAAGTCCTTTGCTATAGAACAAAATCACAGAGAAGCCCCTCTTGCACAAGTTTGGATCAATTTGACACATAAAATATTAGGTTTTTACGAAAAATACTACGAATTTTCCTATATTTCACGTTTTTCAAGACAACTGGATTGTCAAACTGAAAAACGAAAACCACCACGACGTCTGGTTCGACGAAACCTATCAAGTAGCATATTTGGTTTTTTGAGTTGGCACCCCGATAAATTCTCGATCCATTTAATACAGTAATTTATACTATGTGGCACGCATCTCGATACTTTAGAGTCATCAAATGCAGATTTCGTCAGCGCCACTGCACTCAGAATGATGAAGCGATTAAAATCTCCTATCTGGACCGTCAGATTCGGACACTAGACAGTGAATCGGCTGAAGTTGGCCAGCGAGGGAATTAAATCAGGGGGTTACTATTCATTTCACTATTCACTTAAGTCGCGGGTCCCACTAGCTTCTTCGCTGATTTCTAAACGATCCGATCGTCGGATCAAAAATCGGTCTATACTATTTTCAATCGATTCGACGAGACGGCCGCACTAGCGATTTCAGATTTTTGAGATCAGACTCGGATCTAAAAGGCAAAAATAATGCTCCGAAAACTATGTAATTTGCACACCGGTACACAACAACTTAGGTTTATTTTTGCATTTCCTCATTCACATTCACATTTGAATTCTATCAATTCAAATTTGGATTTTCTCGGGTACTACATTATGATTGCCTATTGAGCCAGCTTTCAGTCACGTTCATCGACGGTCGGGCCACCGTCAAGGTGTTCTTTATCGGTAGAGAGGTCATTACATCGACCCGTGAGCCCGTTGGGATTATGATAGCATGTTGGGTGTCCAGTGGTGGCATTAGCCTTAGGCACCTGTGACCAACAGTGGCAATTGCCTGAGGTCCTGCTCTATGGCAGCTTAGCCTGAGGTCCTGGTGTCTAGTGGTGGCATTAGCCTGAGGCACCAGTGACCAACAGTGGCAATCAATTGGGTATTTTAGTTCTAACATTGATTCATGATATACATTAGCATAACTGGCACATGATTATTCGTATTCCTTGTTTACAGTTGTGATATCATGGATTATCATACTTACTCTATTTTATAGCATGATCTTGATCTATATGCACCGAGATTGACCAGGTTCACATGATTGCCAGTTATAGCTTATTCAGCTTTATATGTGATACTAGCTTGATTGCTTAGCACATGATCATGGTACCCTACTTTCTCTTCTGCTTATTACACAGCATACTTAGTTCAGTACAACATACAGTTATTCAGCTTCATGATTATACTATACTTTCGTTATCCGCTTATTATTGTATCCAGCAGGTAGGACTTGCTATTTCTCGACCTGTCGTGCCCACTGGGATATATGTATAGTGTATCTCACACCCCCTAGATGATCATTTTTCAGGTCAGTTGGGTGCTGAGGGATTCCGACTGACCTGAAAAATTAGGACGATCCAGTGAGCTGTCACGGTAGAGTCGACCCTAATATCGACCATAGTTTTCCAGCCTTTTATATTTCCAGTGTATTTTGGAATTATTGTGGATATTGTGTTGTATGTTGTGATGTATTTGTTGTAGTAGTTTATGTTAAGTTGTTATGTCGCCTCTGATTGCAATATTGTAATTGTATAGCCGAGCATGTATAGGGAAGACTCTGTCTAAGTGGAAAGAGGGTCCCTATGCATGTGGCGGTCTGTCCACGTCACGGTTTCAAGTGATGAACTCTGAGTAAAAAAAAAAAAAAAAAAAAAAAAAAAAAAAAAAAGAAGAAAAGAAAAAAGAAAAAAAAAAGACCGTTGTTTTGAAACTCGAGACGTGGCAATATATATGTTTGAAAAATCCGATGCTTGCCCCGGTACCCGATTCTGTGAATCCGCAACCTGCTCTGGTACCGCAATCCACGCTGGTACTGCCTAATGTTGGAATTTCGCAGTGGAAACGTTAAATCGGGTGTTTTTACCAAAAAACCCGCCCCCTCAACAAAACTGGAACCAATACAACCACAAAGAGAAGAAAACCAATACAAAGAAATATGCGAGTGAAATAAGATTTATTAACCAAGAAAAAAATTATACCGACTCATCTTTTCTTTGCATGAATTGTGGCTTCTTAAGGCCTATGATGTGTGTTGGAGTTGGTTGCGCGCAAATCAGACTTCAGATTTGGACCCAGCACGAAATTTGGATTAAGAATACCCGTCCGGATACCTTCGACAAATTTTTGAAGTGGAATTTGGCAAAACGAACATCGGATTTGGACTCAGCGCGCGAAAACGAAGAAAACGGACTATTTACTTGCATTTTTCGGAGCCCGGATGACAAAACACGAATTTCGAAGCGAGATGTTACTATTCCGGCAGCCGGGGCAGCGCCGGCGGCGACGGGCAGCGGCGGAGCACGGCGGCGCGGGCGCGGGCAGCAGCGCGGGCGGCCGGTCCACGGGACCTGGCGTGCACCGGGACCAGCGGGCGTTCGGTGGGACACGTGGCGCGCGTTGATTGGTTGGTCAACGCACGCGGGACTGCGCGCCGGGTGCGGCGCATGGTGGACCCGCCAGGCCATGTGTAGCTCACCCATTGGCGAGCGCAGCGACCCGAGTGGCCCGGCGCGGACCGCGGCATGTGCACCCCGCCGTGGACCGCGTCGCCATACGGCGCACCGCGATTGGCGGGCGTGCGTGCACCGGGCGCGCGGGGCTCGGAGCGGGTGACGTGGCGCTTCATGGTTGTTTCAGGCGCGCACAGTAATGGGCCCGGCCGGATTCGGGCGCCCGATTCTTGCGCCCAAATCCGGAATTTCCTTTTGGTGGGCTTGGGCTATAAATAGCCTTTCACCTTGGATTTTTTGGGCTTTTCCCGATCTCCTCTGCGACTGAGCGCTCAAGCAACTTTGTTCCTCATCTTGTGCTGCATCTCTCGAGGGAGTTTCGGAATTTTTGGAGGGCGCGACATTGACGGCTTCGACTATTCGGCGTAGTGCGACGTTTCTTCTTCGGTGGCCATTTCCGTCATATTTCGGTCCATGAGGTCCCCAGAGCTACTCCAACGTAATTTTTGGACGATTTTCATGGCGTTGGTTTCATGAGAGGCAGGCCTTCGATTTCCGTGTTGATCACTTCGCCATATATTGAGTTGTTGGCATGGTTTACGAGGCATCTTTGAACCCCTTTTCTGCTGGTGATTTTTTTGGACAGCAGAGGCTTGTTGGATTTTTATCTCTGCACTCGGATATCGGATTTCAACGTACGAGGACTCGATCGACATCTACACTTCGAGAGGAACGCACCACTATTTTTATTAGAATTTTTGGATGACTCTTCGGTGATAATTAAGCTTCTTAGTGACTGTTTTTCGCAGAATTGCGCGTGGTGGATAGTTTTGTGTACCGCAATATTTTGACTGTAACTTGGCCTACATGTGTCAGAACGAGGTGTATAAATATTTGATTTGGATCTACTCGTCACAAGGATCGTAACCGTGATTTTTTTGGGATTTTTGGAGGTCTGCACGCAGGTGAAAAACCCTCTTTTTTGTGCTGTTTTGCAAAACAGTGGGTGTGATTTGGGATATTGATTAGTGTGTTGTGGTTGTGATGTTGGTTGGAGCAGAGGCTTGGGCGACTGAGTACCGAGGGTGCAGTTTCGGCGGATTTTGATAGCGTGTGGCTACGCACTTCACCGACTTTGGCTTTGCCTGTGAAAAGCGTTTCAGGTGGGTTGCCTTGTCCCTAGAACCGGTGGACGGTTCTCTAATTCTATCCGATAGAATGCATGCATGTTTAGGGTACATTGTTTGTGATTGAGAGGTAAGCTTAGTAATGTTGATTGTCTAAGAGAATTGCAAGATTAATATTTATGTTATATATTATGAGGACCTACATGATTCGGATATCCATGTTGGTGATTAGGAAAAGCTTACCTAAGGGATTGTTACCCTCTGTGACTTATAGCATGCATGATTAAGGTACAACTAATAGAATTGAGACGTAAGCATGGAAAGTGGCCTAGATCATGTGGATTAATGCTTACTTGATTATTGTACATGCTTTAGAGGATTTGAGATCTAGCATTTTAGATGGCTATGTTCATGTTATACTAAATGAGATAGAGTTCATGCTCGATTACCCTTTGGCATATTTATGCGGAATTGATATATTATAGTAGCGATTTATTAGCATGTCATGTTAGCACATAGTCTTTCGTGAAGACTGATCATTCAAGGGGGCAAGATGATGTAGCTATATGCAGATATTACTCTGAGGAGTTATTATGGATTATGGATTATGGACAGGTGTAGTTCATTAGTGATTCTAGCATGTGCTTATAATTATGTGGAGCTGCTATTTGTTATTATCCTGTATCTTTCTTGAGGACAAATGCATGCTTGTATGGACATCTAGATAGGCCATCTTTTATCGCTACATTATCATGTTGGAACTTGACTTAGGAGAAACCATGTTTGCTTCTTTTCTCCTTATTCGTTAGTCAGGCGATTCTTGTTGCTCGAGTTGAGCAGGGATTTGGAATAGTGTAGTCAAGACCTTGAGTCGGGGGCAAGTTGGACTTGATTGTGGGTTGTGGGTGTTGCGGCGACCGCGGATATTGGGCGGTTGACCGGATATGTACTTGTGCATCAGATTGGATATCATATTTTCTTTAGTGGATGGAGTTTCCTACTTATTGTTTACTGTTGTATCAGATTGGGGATCAGATTTTTCTTTAGTGGATGGGTTTTCCCACTTTGATCAGAGTCGTGATCCAGTCCTGCTATAGTGAGATCATATTGAGACATGGTTACTGTACTTGTGAGCTTGATTACTTTACTCGTGTGGGTCGCTCCCTTCGAGTGCCACTTCGGAGTGTGCGACCGTGCCAGACAGAAGCCGGTCTGTTACTTATTTTGGGATACGACCGTACCGGTCAGAAGTTGGTCTGTATCCCACGTATGAGTTCTTGAGTTCGACAGCAGAGCAGGCAGTGCCGAGTTCTATACCGGTCCATTGATTGGGTTATTCAGGTAGGTACTTTTATCGTTGCACTCGTGCCTGGGAGCTGAGTGGAGTCTAGTAGCGGTGTTGAGACCAGTACTAGTGTTGTTGGGAACCGTTTGGGGAAGACGGTGGTCCCAGGGTCGTTATGAGTACTTCGACCGTTGTGCGAGATGTTGAGGATCTTGATTCTTTCCGTTCTGAGAGAGAGCGTGGATTTTGACTATAGCCTGTATGTGCCACTATTCGATAGCGAATTAGTCCTATTGGACACCCTACGTTGATACACTAGGGAGGCGCAGGCTTGACTGGACCATGATGGGTTATAAGTAATTGGATCTAAATAGGGGAAAAAATACCTAGAGGGGGGTGAATAGGTGTAAACAATAAACACTCAAAAAATCATTGCGCAAATAAACCCAATGCGGAAAAATAAAAGAACACGCAAGATTTTTACGTGGAAAAACTCCAAACCGGAGTAAAAAACCACGGGACCGATAACACGGCGAAATCCACTAGAATTAAACCACGTACAAGGTGATATAACGTACTCACAGACGACTCAACCTTTTACATACGCTCCTAGTAGATCTTCCCGCTCGCTCCACGACGCTTCTCGAATCCACGATCCGCGCCCAACGCTGAATCCACAGCGTCCAACGTCGAGTCCACGACGTCCAACCGAATCCACGGTCTTCACCCAATGGCACGCTTCGAATCCATGAACGTACCTCGCTCCGAATCCACGAGAGCGGTTGCACCTTGAATCCACAAGGCCACGCGAGTCCACGCGCCGATTTTGGGGTAAATCGTTGTTTGTTTGGGTGGTGATGATCCGCCGAATACTTAGATTAAAGATAGATCGGAAATACCATCTAAGTATTCATTGATTTGATTCTACTCAAAATGTGAGTATGGAAAACCTAGAATCAAATCAATCAATATAGATGAAGAAACATAGAATAAATCTATTGATTTCCTTTCTTCTCTATATATGTGGATTTTTCTTTTCGGCTATTTTCTTCTGTAATAGCGGATGCCCTAGAAATGAATACAGGGCCTATTTATAGGTTAGAAACCATTGGAAGAAGATAGGATCAAAAACTGCCTTTTCTGGAAATTTTTACCGACGGCGATCCGGATTGGAATTGACGATCCGGATTGCAGAAGCAAGAAAGACGATTTCCAGAAAATGCCTGTTCGGGATCCGGATCAAAAGTCCGATCCGGATCGTTCATACAGTT
The DNA here is from genome assembly GCA_029168755.2 of Tillandsia fasciculata. Classification (NCBI taxonomy): domain Eukaryota; kingdom Viridiplantae; phylum Streptophyta; class Magnoliopsida; order Poales; family Bromeliaceae; genus Tillandsia; species Tillandsia fasciculata. The sequence continues at coordinate 22,860,644 of CM054938.1, read as the reverse complement.
TTACCAGAACATCAATGTTCGGGATCCGGATTGCAAATCCTGATCCGGATCGAGGAAGCACACAGGTAAAACTAGTGTTCGGGATCCGGATCAGAGGATGCTGCGATCCGGATTGAACCAGTGTATGAACGAACACCCTTCGGGATCCGGATTGCCGAGTCCGATCCGGATCCTGAACATGTCCCATGTCCAGTTTTTGATGTTTATGCAATTAAAAACTCTTCCAGGTGTTTCTACACTATAAGAAGTATTCGGATCATCAAAAATCTTTAGTTAAACGTACCTGATCCTTTTGAATTCTTCTTTCTTGAGATTGAGGTATATGATCCAAAGTTTCTTCATCTTCAATCTTCAAGACTTAATACATTCACGAAATACGCCAACTCAAATTCCGTAACAATCTCCCCCTTTGGCGGTTTCGTGACAAAACACAAATCCACAAAAGAAAATTCAAAAAGATATTTTTGTTGCTATCACCATACAACAAAAATTTACAAAAGAGATCCAGAAATTAAAAACATGAGATAAACTCCTAAGACAGACTCTAGACTTAGACATCTGTAATCTCTGCACACAAAAATCATTCTTGACAAAAGAAATCGTTAGATACCTCAAGAATTGAAACATACAAAACCAAATACAGAGATAGAGTTTATTCTCATCATGACATTTGAAAAATTCAGATATGTAAGAGAATCATAGTTAAAACCAACATATCTTCTAAGCAGTCGAAAACCAAATGTCAAAGTATGTTAGTCCAACATCAACTTGTTAGTCATATTACATGCCCAAATAGTTAGTCGAATAGTTAGTATAGAGGCATGCCACAAATCACAAATAAAAACCAAAGTTGAGTTGAAGATACTTACCTTGATATTCACAAAGTTCATTCACATCATTCATTGTTCACATCATCATTGTTCAGAGTTCTCTCTAACTCTCTCCCCCTTTTTGTCACAAAACAAAGCCAAATAATTACAAAACCAAAGAGAGTTAAAACGATAAAGAAACAAGAAAAATGAAAGACCTGCAAAAAGCAAAAGAAGGTCAGAATAAAAACTTATTCCTGAGAGTCGGAGTCATCGGATGTTGTGCATCCCATTTTAGCAAACATCTTCTTCACTAGTTTCTTCACTGATGAGACTGACTTATTCAGAGTGATTTGAGAAGCTGTGAGGATTTCCAGCTCATTTTTCATAACTTGAAGGTCTCCTCTCATTTCAGTGAACTCAGCAGACATACGTTCCTGTTCATTTGAAAGCCGCTGTTGTTCTTTAAAGATAGAGGTGACAGAGGCATCATCGTCAGAGGTGGATGGAGGTGCCTGCTGTGAAGGAGGAACTGGGGCTGTGGAAGTAGTTGCTTGTGGTCGAGCTCGTTGTCGGAGTGGAGGAGATGGAGGATCATCTTGCTTTGTTGACAAAGACTTGACAATAGTTGTCTCATTTATTGTCCCCAAACTATACATGTAAGAGCTCGCGCTTGTATCCACTTTAAACTTCTTGAGGATGCGCATGATAATCATTGGATATGGTAGTCGCTCTGTGGGGTGAGAATGTTCGACATACCGCGTCATCCTATTCCAAATGAGATAAGGAATGTTCAGTTTGCTCCCATCAATGCAGTCGGGTTGTCAAGAAGATAGAGAAAAAGCATTCTATCCCATCGAAGGACTTTCGTGTTCATATTTGGAAGAATGTTGTAACAGACAATGAAGTTTATGTACTTGTACTCTTTCTTAAGTTCTTTGGAGAAAACAGAATTTCCGGTAGACAAAGTTTCCGGAACGCAGATTCCATTAACTACAACTCTCCACGAGTTGGCGTTGAAGCTTTGAGTCTTCAGGTAGTGGAGTCCATCAGATCTTGCTTTCATATTAAGCACCTCTCCAATCAGTTGGGGAGTGACTTTGATTTTGATACCTTTAACCACGGTATGAAATTCTCGACGTCCGTCGTCATGATCAATTAGACTCGTAGCATTCTGATAAAACATCCGAACTGAGTGTGGACAATACCCAGTTGATTCGGGAAAGTTGCAAATTGGACCGAGACCAGCTTGATCAAACAAGCTCCAAACTCTGCAGATCGTTCCTCATTGTTTGACATTGACATGTCTCTCTCCGATGCATTCTCTTTTTCAAAATCTTTGATTCTTGTGGAGCTAATGAATTCCTGAGGAGGAGGCTGGCTAGCTATAGGTTCGTTGATTGAAATGCCCTGAGCACTACCTCTTTTCCTTGCACCAGTCTTTGTTCTTGTTCTGATTTGACTTGGTTCCATGGGAGCTTTTCCCTTTTCTGCTGCAGTAGGAGGAACCTTTGTCTTTGAGGTTTCTGCAGGTGCTTTCCCCTTGGATACAATAGGGACATCTTCCTCAATCTCTAGGTTATCCCAGTCAATCGAGTCCGTTTCCGAATCCGTGTCGGAATCATTCTCAGCTCGCTTGGTTCTCTTTGCTTTCTTAGGTTTGGCAGTGTCCTTAACATGGACCATTGCAGCAAGTAGGAAAATGATCCAGGTGATCACCATTGCTGAAGTGCTTTGAGTTTAAAAGTGTCCTGTGAAAACCAACTCAAGAACACATGAAAAATCGTCAATTTTGAAAAATTTGAAAATTGTACCTAGACAATCATAATCATGTAGAGAAGCCAAGAATCAAATTAGTTTTCCAAAAAGAATTTTAAAAATAGATCAATTCCATGATTTTCAAAAATTCCTCTTTTATGCCCTAAAACAGAATTTTTAGAAATCGAAGCCTAAAAACTCGTTTATCTTGAGAAAACCCAGCATAAAAGCAAAACTAATTGACCCAGAGTTCTTATTTCAAAAGAAATTTGATCAAAAACCATTCACAAACGAAAAAATTCCAAATTTCAACTCACGTTTGATGAAAAACCATAAAAACTGTGAAAAACCGAGATTTTGATCAATAAAACTTACTTGAATCCGAAGAACTTTGAGTTTGGAAGCTCCAAAATGCAAGAAATCTAGAGAGAGAAGCTCTAGAGATTTTAGAACAAAAGATTAGGGTAAAAGAAATCAAATCCTCTTTGTTCTTATAAAAACCCTAGCCGTGATCCGGATCGGATCGAGAATGTGATCCGGATCGGCTACCCGCAGGAAGAATCCTGCGTTCGGGATCCGGATCACTTACCCCGATCCGGATCGGCTTCAACTTTTTCTCCAGAAAAATTCAGAAAAATTCCATAAAATCCAGAAAAAGTATGTAAGCACTTTACCATGTCAACTTTAAACAAAAGACATCGTTTCATACAACAAGAAATAGATTATGCAAAATCTATCAAAAATACCCAAAAATGAAACGAAAATTTACGAAAGTTAAAACACTTAAAGTTGAACAACTTCAATTACATCTATCCTGATCTTATGTGTAATGCCTTTATCAAATCATCAATTTTAGTAAAGAAAATGAAGTACCAAGATCAATAGATGTTTGAAATCCCAGATAAGTTAGATAATATATCTAGACAATCTGTTGAAGGAGTGGCTCTTTGAGCATCTTTTATAAAAATCCCACCTTATACCAACCATGAAATACGACTGAGTCAAGTATTTCAATATGAATTTCATCAACAATTTTCAAAACAAAAATTTGCTTTTCATTCATGGAGTATTTTTTTTTCATTTTCTCCATGTGGTGGTAGTTTTCACACTCCTCATGGGATGTAACTCTTTCCACATCTTTTGAGCATTTTACATTTCATTGACTCCCCCTCAATTGGCTATCAATTATTTAATATATAAAGTATTCAACCAAACCATTGATCTCGAATTCATACTCGACTAAGCAATCAAATATGATAATGACTATACCAAGAGATCATTGAGAGAGAAATTGACTTTGATCACTTAAAAGATGGTTTAATTAACGTAAATGATCATTGCAACATTGAAATATTATGACATCAAAAGCATAATAAATTTCTAAATGCATAAAAGGATGCAATTAAAGTCAATTATGATTTATGCTCAATTAATGTCCTATGTACAAAACATAGATAAAGAACAAAACAAAAACAAAAACAAAACCTAACCTAAGCAAAGGTTTCAAAAGAGGTTATTTCAAGGAAAGCATGCCAATTGCTTTACGCAAGTGAATAAAACGTTTTTGATCCAAAGGTTTTGTTAAGATATCAGCTAATTGATCCTCAGTTGAAATATATGACAGTTGAAGAATGTTTGATTCAACTAGCTCTCTAAGAAAATGATATCTAAGTTCAATATGTTTTGTTCTAGAGTGCAACACAGGGTTTTTAGAAATGTTAATAGCACTAGTGTTGTCACATAAAATGGTTACCGAAGATGTTGAAATCCGGAAATCGCTCAACACGCTTTTCATCCAAATCAATTGGGTTGAACAACTTCCTGCAGAAATGTACTCCGCTTCGGCAGTCGAGAGTGCTATGCAATTCTGCTTTTTACTGTGCCATGCAACAAGGCAATGGCCAAGATAGAAGCATGCACCACTCGTGCTTTTCCGGTCATCCACTGATCCAGCCCAATCGGCATCTGAGTATCCAACAATATCCAAAGTCGTTCCCATAGGATACCAAATTCCGAAATTGATTGTACCTTTGATATATCGGATGATCCGTTTCACCGCTTTCAGGTGAACCTCCTTCGGTGCTGATTGATATCTCGCACAAATCCCAACACTGAAGGATATATCCGGGCGACTAGCCGTGAGATATAGTAGACTTCCAATCATACTGCGATACAGTTTCTCGTCTACATTCTCACTATGTGATTCACTTCCAAGTCCCTTATGGCTAGTTCCCATTGGAGTCGGAAAATCCTTAGAATTTTCAAGATCAAACTTTTTGACCAACTCCAGTGCATACTTGGATTGACACAAGTGAATTCCTTCATCGTTTTGTTTAACTTGTAATCCAAGAAAATAAGTCAATTCGCCCATCATGGACATCTCAAATTCGCTTTCCATGGTCTCCGCGAATTTAGAAGCATCATTATCTCTTGTTGCGCCAAAAACAATGTCATCGACATAGATTTGAGCAACTATGAAATTGTTTTGATAATGCTTCACAAAGAGAGTCCTGTCAGCTCCCCCTCGAGTGTAGCCCTTTTCCAAAAGGTGCTTTGTCAACCTTTCGTACCATGCTCGCGGTGCTTGTTTCAGACCGTAAAGAGCCTTTTTCAGACGAAAAACATGGTTAGGTAGTTTATGATCCACAAAACCTTTCGGTTGAGCCACATAAACTTCCTCATTTAAAAACCCATTTAAAAAGGCGCTCTTAACGTCCATTTGAAATAATTTGATTTTAAAATGACAAGCAATCGCAAACAATATACGAATGGACTCGAGTCTAGCTACAGGGGCGAAAGTTTCATCAAAGTCTATACCTTCTACTTGAGAGTAGCCTTGAGCAACTAACCTTGCTTTGTTCCTGATGATAGTACCTTCTTCATTTTTCTTGTTCTTGAAGATCCATTTGGTACCTATCACATTGTGTTGCTTCGGAGGCTTTGTCAATTCCCAGACTTTGTTTCGCTCAAATTGATGGAGCTCTTCCTGCATTGCTTTAATCCAGTAGTCATCTTGGAGAGCTTCATCAACATTCCTTGGTTCGATTTGAGATACATAGCATGCAAATCCGCAAACCAATTGTCTCCGTGTTCTAACTCCTTCTTGTGGATCTCCAATGATGTTCGATTCAGGGTGATCCTTGGAGATGCGTAACGTTTGAGGTAGAGGAGTAGACGGAGGTACACGAGATGATTCCTGCACATCAGATAAGCTTGAAGAACCGTTAGATGCATCATTATTATCGAAAGAATTGTTAGAAGAAGATGCATTAGCAGGTGTATCATCATCAAGAGAGATATCGAGGGTAGATTTTTCAGATTCAAAGTGAAAAGCTTCATCTACCTTAACATTTATCGATTCTACGATCGTCTTAGATTCTAAGTTAAAAACTCGATATGCTCTGCTGTTTGTAGAATAACCTAAGAAAATCCCTTCGTCACTTCGAGAGTCAAATTTTCCAAGATTCTCACGATCACGTAAAATAAAACACCGACTCCCAAAGATGCGAAAATATTTGATGTTAGGTTTTCTACAAAACCAAAGTTCATATGGTGTATTCAATGTCCCCGGGCGCAAATACACGCGATTAATAACATAAACAGCAGTGTTCACCGCTTCAGCCCAAAAATAAAAAGGTAAGTTCCGGCTGTGAAGCATAACACGTGCCATTTCCTGTACGACCCTGTTTTTGCGCTCGACTACACCATTTTGTTGAGGTGTGTAAGGTGCAGAGAATTCATGTTTAATGCCATTAGAAGTGCAAAAATCAATGAATTTGGAATTTATGAATTCCCCACCTCTATCACTCCTAACTCGAGTAATCCTATCATTCTTTTCAGTCATAATACGATTGCAGATTTCGAGAAAAGAATCAAAGGTATCAGCTTTTTCTTTTAAGAATGCTACCCAAGTATATCTAGAAAATCATCAACCAATAAGAAAATATACCATTTACCTCCCAGAGATGGTTGACGAGTTGGCCCCATTAAGTCCATATGCAAAAGTTCCAAAGGCCGTTTTGTACCTATGTGGTTCAAGTTCTTGTGTGCAGTCCTAGACTGTTTTCCTTTTTGGCAACCGCCACACACAAGGTTTTGTTCAAAAGAAAGTTTCGGAACCCCCTTGACCACATCTTTGTTCGAAATTCTAGCAAGTTCCTTAAAGTTTATGTGACCTAGCCTTTCATGCCAAAGTGTTTCATTTTTCAAAGATGCTAGGTTACATTTTTCAGAAATCTTATGAGGAACTACATAACAATTGTTTTCTGATCTAACCCCCTTTAAAAAGAAAGCATGGTTCATGTCAGTTACAGTGCATTTATCAGATGAAAAATTAACTGAATAACCACTATCACAAAGTTGACTTATGCTTATGAGGTTAGTCTTAAGGCCATGAACAAATAACACATTATTTAGAACCGGGCCATCTGGAATAGCTACCGTTCCCTTTCCAACAATTTTGGAAGACCGACCATCTCCGAAAACAACAAGTCCTCCGGAGTTTTTCTCAAATGTTTGAAAACAGTTTTTATCACCGGTCATATGACGGGAACACCCGCTATCCAGGTACCAAGACGAACTATCATATGCATGCAAGGAAACATTGGTAGCAAGACAGGGAAAATTTCACCTTTGCGCACCCAAACCTTTTTGGAGTGCGTCGGTAATGATCGTGAAGTTGATCTCCTAGGTGAGAGCGTCTTGCTTGAAGAATTGCTGCTCCTTGATGATGTCGTCTTGAGCGGTGTACTACCAAGGCTCTTTTCCTTCAATGAGTTGCAGTTGATTTCGAGGAATAGCCTTTTTGGTAGTCATTGCAAGAGGTGCTTGAGGTGTGCGTTTGGCTTCCGTCTTGCAATTTCTCCTTATGTGCCCTGAAATGCCACAACGAAAACATACCTTAGGTCTTGACGATCCCGAGGAGGATGTAGTAGGCTTGTTGTCGTTGCTTGTCGTGAATTCCGGTGTCGGAGGAGGAGATACCGACTGAGGCACAAATACTGTCCCACTCGAACTTGGAATGTCTCCAGTTTGAGTGTATCCGAGGCCGAACTTATTTCTTTGACCAAGACCAAGAAGTCTGTCCAACTTACTCCTTCCAGAAGAAAATCTCTTTAAGTCATCCTTCAGTTGGCGTATGGTCTCCGTCATTTCCAATTTTTCCTGTCGAGCCTCGCCGTTGAGCTTCAAGAAGTAATTCGCTTTGTTCACCATATCCATATAATTCTTCTCGAGTTGCTCATTGGACTCTTGAAGGGAAACATTTGTTTTAATCAAATTATCCCTTTCCACTTCAAGATCGGTTGAGAGAGAGGTTACCCTTTTTACTTCTTCTTCGAGATCCTGCAATCTCCCTTTCAACCCCTTGTTTTGCTTAGCCAGTTTCTTTGAATCCCTCAAAAGCTTATGGTAGGCTAGAGCAAAATCTTCACCTTCAGAATCATCTGATTCATCGTCCGTTGCAATCTTTTCAACAGAGGAGTTGGACAGTGAATCGGATGTACTTGCCATTAAGCACATGAAGGGTGAAGATGTGGTGGACGCGTGGAAAGCTGTCGCGTTGTCTTCTTCATCACTTGAGGATGACTCATTTGACGTGGAGTTGTCATCCCAAGTAACGACTTGCATCGCTTTCTTCTTAGCCGGATTCTTGTTGGGACACTCCGTTGAATGTGGCCGTAGCCTCGACATTTGAAGCACTGAACTTGTCCCTCTGAACTTTTCTTATCCTTTGAGAAGTTCTCTTGCTTTCTTGACTTGTAGCTTGAAAAACCCTTGCCTTTCTTCGACTTTCCGAAGGATGGAGTTTTGCTTGAATTACCCCTTCGAAAGTTGCGGCGAAACTTCCTTGTCAAGAGAGCGAGCTGCTTCTCAAAGTCCTCCATAGAAAGGTTCTCGTCGTCGTCCGAGGAGGATGAATCCGCGTCTTCTTCTTTAGTTGATTTCAATGCGTAACCTGAAGACTTAGAAGAGGATGCCTTTCCAGAAGAATAGTTAGTAGGAAATGTCATTTCATAAGTTTGTAAAGCACCTACTAATTCTTCTACACGCATTTCGTCCGGGTGTTTAATTGTTTCAATGGCTGCGACCTTCGGGCGAAATCGTTCAGGAAGAGTTCTTAGAATTTTTCTTACAACTTTAAATTCTGGAATCTTCTCTCCCAAGTTAGCACATGAGTTTACGATGTCTTGCAATCGTGTGTAATAGTCAGTGAAAGATTCATTCTCTGCCATAGAGATAGAGTCAAACTTGCTCGTGAGCATTTGCAGTTTCTGAATCTTCACTAGGTTAGTTCCCTCATGCGTAACTTGAAGAACATCCCAGATTTCTTTCGCAGTCTCACATGCCGAGACGCGAGAGAACTCTGTTTGTGACAAAGCATTAAATAGAGCATTAATTCCTTTGCCATTGTAAGAAGAAGAATCTATCTCTTCCTTGGTCCATTTCGACCTAGGTTTTAAGGTGCGAACATCATCTAAAATTTCAGTTGGATTAGACCATCCTAATTCAATTGATTGCCACACCCTTTCGTCGATGGAAATTAAAAAGGCTTTCATCCGTACTTTCCAGTACGCATAATTTGTTCCATCAAAGAAAGGGGGTCGATTGATGTTTCCACCTTCAACCATTGTTTACAACCCTATTCCCGCTCTGATACCACTTGTTGGGTTATAAGTAATTGGATCTAAATAGGGGAAAAAACACCTAGAGGGGGGTGAATAGGTGTAAACAATAAACACTCAAAAAATCATTGCGCAAATAAACCCAATGCGGAAAAATAAAAGAACACGCAAGATTTTTACGTGGAAAAACTCCAAACCGGAGTAAAAAACCACGGGACCGATAACACGGCGAAATCCACTAGAATTAAACACGTACAAGGTGATATAACGTACTCACAGACGACTCAACCTTTTACATACGCTCCTAGTAGATCTTCCCGCTCGCTCCACGACGCTTCTCGAATCCACGATCCGCGCCCAACGCTGAATCCACAGCGTCCAACGTCGAGTCCACGACGTCCAACCGAATCCACGGTCTTCACCCAATGGCACGCTTCGAATCCACGAACGTACCTCGCTCCGAATCCACGAGAGCGGTTGCACCTTGAATCCACAAGGCCACGCGAGTCCACGCGCCGATTTTGGGGTAAATCGTTGTTTGTTTTGGGTGGTGATGATCCGCCGAATACTTAGATCAAAGATAGATCGGAAATACCATCTAAGTATTCATTGATTTGATTCTACTCAAAATGTGAGTATGGAAAACCTAGAATCAAATCAATCAATATAGATGAAGAAACATAGAATAAATCTATTGATTTCCTTTCTTCTCTATATATGTGGATTTTTCTTTTCGGCTATTTTCTTCTGTAATAGCGGATGCCCTAGAAATGAATACAGGGCCTATTTATAGGTTAGAAACCATTGGAAGAAGATAGGATCAAAAACTGCCTTTTCTGGAGATTTTTACCGACGGCGATCCGGATTGGAATTGACGATCCGGATTGCAGAAGCAAGAAAGACGATTTCCAGAAAATGCCTGTTCGGGATCCGGATCACAAAGTCCGATCCGGATCGTTCATACAGTTTTACCAGAACATCAATGTTCGGGATCCGGATTGCAAATCCTGATCCGGATCGAGGAAGCACACAGGTAAAACTAGTGTTCGGGATCCGGATCAGAGGATGCTGCGATCCGGATTGAACCAGTGTATGAACCAACACCTTTCGGGATCCGGATTGCCGAGTCCGATCCGGATCCTGAACATGTCCCATGTTCAGTTTTTGATGATTATGCAATAAAAAACTCTTCCAGGTGTTTCTACACTATAAGAAGTATTCGGATCATCAAAAATCTTTAGTTAAACGTACCTGATCCCTTTGAATTCTTCTTTCTTGAGATTGAGGTATACGATCCAAAGTTTCTTCATCTTCAATCTTCAAGACTTAATACATTCACGAAATACGCCAACTCAAATTCCGTAACAGACCAGATGTGGCAGTCAGCTCGATTGGGTCAATTGTGCACCTCGTGTGCGAGTGGTTGCATACCTTTCATTGATTTTTCCCCTTTTGAGCATTTAGATACAGCCATGATAGCTGTAGAGTATCTCCAGCTTTCTTATTCAGTTTTTACTGCTTCGTTATCTTATGCCTCTAATAGACTTAGTGGGCAGACCGTCGGGCTTGGTGGCGGTACCCGCTGAGAACTCCCTTTTGGTGTAGTTCTCACACCCGTTGGGGGTTCTCCCCCTCCTTTTTCTTTCCTCTCCTTTGTTTTGCATAGTCTTAGCGGGTGTTGCTGATTTTGCTATTGGTGTTCGAGGCGAGAGAGTCGCGGGCTAGATCCCTACATATTTTTGGAGAGTGGCTGTACCCCCACATTGGAGATTTGTAGTACAGTCACTAGATTATTTTTGTTTCCACTTTTGAGAGATTATTGTAGTGAGGATATGACTTGTATTGAGAGCATGTACACTGATGTATTATTTCAGGTTATCCTCCCTGTTGAGTTCTGGATTTTTGTATCTGAGGATTTTGCATTTGATCATTTTTGGGAGGTGGATATTGTATTATTATTTCCAGATGTACAGATGATTGGTTTTTAGTTTTACAGCAGTTTTTATTTTTATAGCTCTGATATCTGTTTAGCTGTATCCACGTGGCCCCACCCCGGTTCAACCAGCGACCCCCACGTGGCCCCACCCCGGTCCATGCACCCGGCCGCGCGACCCCGTGGACCGCGCCTGCTGCGCCGGCAAATCGGGAGTCGCCACGCGTCCAACCCCGGTGCACGCCTCGCCCCATGGACCGCGCGGTCCGCGCCTCTGCCCGAGCCCTGCTCGCGGCTGCGCCGCCGCGCTCCGCCGCCTGCCCATCGCTACCGGCGCTGCCCCGGCTGCCGGAACAGTGCCCCAAGCCACAAAATCCGTGTTTGGGCATCTGGGCTCCGAAAAATTCAAGTAAATAGTCTATTTCCATCGTTTTCGTGCGCTAAGTCCAAATCCGATGTCCGTTTTGCCCATTTCCACTTCTAAAATTTGCCGAAAGCATCCAGAAAAGTATTGTTATTCTAAATTTCGCGCTAAGTCTAATCCTGAGGTCCGATTCGCACGCAAACACCTCTAACACAAAGCAAAGGCCTCTAGAAGTTGCCAGACACACTACAAAAGCTCTGGAGATCCTGGTCATCATAATAATAATACGGCTAAAGAGTTGATTGTCACTTTATAGCACAAGAAATACAAATAAAGACACGGCTGATGAGCCGGTTTATACTTTATATTGATTTGGAAGGGGATACAAGGATATGACACGGCGATGAGCCGATTACAACTTTGTCGAACAAAAAAAGGGGATACAAAAAAGAACATAGGGATAAAAGAATTACAATTAAGCCTACTCCTAGGAAAGCAGTAAAAAAAAGCGGTAAATGTAGGTATAAAAAGTTAAGTTAACCTACTCCTAAGATAAATGAAGAAGCTAGGGTGGTACCGGGCTTACGAGGTTGCCGGACCCCGCTTCTTTCGATGGTTCGGGTATTTATACACATCCCAAATCATATTATTAGGCGCCGATTTGAATTATCGGCGTACATCAGGGGAAGTTATCGGATATTCAATAACTACTTCGAGTCAAAAATCCCTTAAATAGAATAGTTGTCGATTTCCATCTAGGTTCATTCCCCAATTCGTTGCGCCGGAGCGTGATCCTCAGCGCTTTCCACTGCTGGACACCGCTTGTCGTTCCGGGTTAATTGCGGGGTTCGCGCCTGCACTCATTTTCGAAATCTTTCCTTTGTCGGCTCAAGCGGCCGAAAACTGACTCAGACTTCTGCCTTTATTCCGTTCAAAGTCTTTCCCTCTACAGCTCTGAGCAGTTGAGGATTGATCTTGACTTCGCCTCTTATGTCGATTGACCGAGGCGGTTTGATATCTTTTTTCGGCTAAGAGATGGTCCTAGTTGAGCTCTTGTTGACCACTTCTCTTATCGGCTTACTCCCCTATCGGCTGGCACCTTCAGCCGATGGCCTTTGTCGCACCTTGTGTATTTACGTAACTGAGGCCGGTCCAGGTCGAGTTGCAGACCCTTCTTCGGCTAACCCATCTTTTCGTCAACTGGTGTCTTCGTCCAATGGCGTGCTCCTCGTACGATACTGTTACATGCCTAAGACCGGTCGAAAACCAGACGTTGGCCTTTTCTTCTTCGGCTTAATTAACCGAAGGTTGATTCCGACTCCACCTGCTTCGCCGTCTGATCAGGGCGGTCGGATACCTTCCTTCAATCGCAGTCGACTCTAGATGACGTGATAACCTTTGCGTCGACTGCTTCTCCTATCGGCTGATGCCTTCAATCGATAGTATTCCGCATGCGGTATGCCTCCATATTCGGGGCAAGTCTCAATCGGGATGTAAGTCCTTCCTTGTTGGCTCAAACCCTTATCGGCTGATGTCTTTCAACCGATGGTCGACGCCACGTGTTGTTCCCTCCTGTGGCAGAAAAATCTGGTCTCAACACCCTCTTAACTTCTTAAGCATGTCTACTATCTAAAATGTTATACCGAGTTAAGAGATTTAGTCATATTATAACTTAAATATAAAACTATTTCAAATCATGAGAGTATCACAATACTCCCTATTCAAGTCCTAATGTCTTTGTGAGGCTCGAGCATAGTCACAAGCACTAAGTGATATGAGACTCGTCTCGCTATCCTTGTTATTCAGACCCTAACTTAACTTGTTATTTTCAGACCCTAGCTTAGCTTATCATTCAAATCTTAACTTAGTCGAGACTCATGTTGTGATGACCCGAATCTCCGCTAAAGGGTTACAGCATGATCAGCGGCTTCTGGAGGCTTATTCTGTGTGATGGTGACGTTTGTGCTCAAATCGGATCTCAAATTTGGACCCAGCGCGAAAAATAGATCAACAATACTTATTCGGATGACTTTGTCGAAAAATATAAGTGGTCTCGTGTATAACGGACATAGGATTCGGATTTAGCGCGAAAAAACGTTAGAAAACGGCTATTTGGATGTATCTTTCTGAGTCCGGACGCCCGAAAACGGACAACCGAAAGTTTTACGGTATTTTCGGGTGCATGGGGGGAGGAGCCGTGGACCGGACGGACACGTGGCAGCTTCCCATTGGCGCGCGGCGGACACATGGAGGCCTGGGGTTGGCTGGCGTAGAGGGTTTGGTAGGCACGTCCACGGGAGTAGCACAGGCATGCCGGGCAGGCACGCGAGCAGGCGCGGTGTTCGGTAGTTGGGTGTGCCACATGGCGTCTCCCCATTGGTGCGCTGGGGACAAGTTGCAGCACTGGTGTGGTGGGCTCTTCAGGCACGGTACACGCGGCGCGGCCGCTGAGGGACTAGACACGTGTCGGCTCGCAGTTCGATGGTGCAACATAGGCGCGGAGCAGGTAAGGCGCGCCACGTGGTGCGCCCTCATTGGACCACACCGGACGTGCTGTAGGCGCGCAGTTGGTAGGGTTGCCATGTGGCGGCCACTGATTGGCGGAGCTGTTGACCACTGGGCGCTGGCACGGATTGGCGACGCGTGGCGGCATCGGACGGCCCAAGATGATTCGGGCAGTCTTCGGGCGTGGACCGTGAGCACATTCGGGCGCCCGAATGTGCTCCCTGCGCCTGAATTTTGGGGGATTTCCTGGTTGGTTTGTAGACTATAAATTGGGTTTCTTCCTCCTCTAGTGAGCTCTTTTGGAACCAGTTTTTTGAGGAACTTCTACAGAGCCATCCCCTACACTTCCTCTTCATCTTCATCAACGAAAGAAGTAATCCAAGGGGCTTCTTGATCATCTTCTTCACCAACCTTGGAGAGCTCCACCATTGTTGAAGCTTCGGCCAACTTCGTCCCGTTTCGGTACAGAAGCTCCCCAGAGCTCAATTATTGGAGATTTTAGCTGATTTTTGGAGGGGATCTCCACAAGAGGTAAATCTACAGTTTTGATATTCAGCTTTTTCGTGGATCATGAGATTTTTTGGAGTATTTTTAGTATTTCTGGAACCATCTCGCACAGATTTGGTGCTTGGACACCCTTAAGTAATTTTGAGTTTTCTCTTTCATACGAGCTCAGATTTGGGAGTTCTTTAGCTCGATTTCTATCTACTCTCGATAAGAAATCTATTGCCATCGTTCTTATTGGATTCGGAGCTTGTTTGCCTAGGTATTTCCTATCATCTTCCAGAACCTGTAGTGCAGATTTTTACAGTGCAGATTTTTACAGTGCAGTTTTGATTTACTTCTTTGAGCAATGGGCATTTGTATGTGGACAGCTACGGGAATATCATGTTTTTGGGGATTTCTTCGTATGGATGTGTTATCAAGATGTGGATGAACATTTTTCATGTTGATACCTAAGAGGAATTTCTTCTAAATTGAGCTGTAAAATTTCTTAAACTCTATGTTTTATTTTTGTAACCTATTTTTGGACTGCATGAGTGTAGCATGATGAGTATTATTTATCAAGGGTTTTTGATGGATTTTTGATGTTTGGGGAGGGTTTATTTGATCAAGGATATTTTGTTACCGCTGTTTGGAACCTCCCTTGGAATTATAAGATGCAAAAATTTTATTCTTGAATTTTCTTGCACTATGCTGAAATTTTGGATATTATCGCGCACCAGGAGTTGATTCGGCGATTGCGCCCAATTCGGGAGTCAGATTTGGGCGATTTCTGCGGCATTATTTTTCTGAGGAGTCGAGGATTCTTTCCACATGGATTTCTTTCGTCTCCAAAACCGGCGGACGGTTCTCTAACTCTATTTGTTAGTATGCATGCATGGTGTAGTATCATGACTTTTTCTGTCCTCTTTTTATTTTCTTTTAATAAATTAGTTTATTAGGAGACATAAGTTATCAAGTTTTTCTGGGTAGACTGTCGTGGTTTGCGGATATTTTTTCATGATAGAGCCCGAGAAATGGTGAACGGCAGAGTGATCGAATCCGAAATCCGACTTACGGATCTTCCGAATTGAGTCTTTTGTGTTAACGGGTACGTGGTTTAGTACGTGGCTTAGGTGGCACTTTTATCTAGAGATTTGTTAGAGAATCCCGTTTATCGCATTTAGGGATTTTTTTGTACATATGAGAAAAAGGAAACCCTAATCGGAGAGAAAAGGGAGAAAAAGGAAAGCGGAACCCGAGTCTTATTTGATCAACGTGCCGGAAACTGGGAACGAGACGTTACCGTCAGCGAGGAGCGGATCCGGATCCTCACTACCGCGAGGAGCGAGATCGGGTCGTTTTCTCCGATTGAGTGAGGTTAGCGGCGTTTATCTCTCTCGCGTTTTCGTCGTTCTTGGTTTCGTGTTTTTGGTTTTGGGTTTTGCGTTCTTGGTTTTGTTGTTTGGGCGACGCTAGGATGCCCTAGCCGCCGCCTCGCTGCATGCGCTACCCGCGCGCCGTAGAAGGGCTGTGTACCGCGCCGCACGGGACTGGTGCCCGTGCGGTGCAACATGCCGCCGCGCCACTTACAGGCCGCGCGGGGCAGCATGCCGCAGCGCCGCTTGCCCGCCGCGGGGGGCGACATGCCGCCGCGCCGCTTGCGCGCCGCACGGGGCTGGTGCCCGCGCGGTGCAGCATGCTGTAGTATCATGACTTTTCCTGTCCTCTTTTTATTTCCTTTTTAATAAATTAGTTTATTAGGGGAATTAAATTATCAGGTTTTCTTGGGAAGCCCGCCGTGGTTTGCGAATATCTTTCCATGATAGAGCCCGAGAAATGGTGAGCGACGGAGCGATCGGATTCGAAATCCGACTTACGGATCTCCCGGATTGAGTCTTTTGGGTTAACGGGTACGATGGGATAAGTCGAACCCGTTAAGGCTTCGGTGCATCAATATCTGTGCTGACTGGTTTAGAACGTGGCTTAGGTGGCACTCTTATCTAGAGGTTTGTTAGAGAATCCTGTTTATCGCTTTTAGGGATTTTCGGTACGTACGAGAAAAAGGAAAACCCTAATCGGAGAGAAAAGAGAGAAAAAGGGAAGCGAAACCTGAACCTTCTTTGATCAACGTGCCGGAAGCCGGGAACGAGACGTTACTGTCAACGGGGAGCGGATCCGGATCCTCACCATCACGAGGAACGAGGATGGATCGTCTTCTCCGTTAGATCAAGGTAAGCGGCGTTTATTCGTGTCTTTTCGTTGTTTTTGGTTTTGGGTTGCGCTGCTTTTTGGTCCAGGTCGCTTGTGCTGTTCGTTGCACCGCCGCCGCGATGCCCTAGAGCGCCGCCGCCGCGGTGTAGGACACGCCGCCGCCGTCGCCGCTGCGAGATGCCGCCCGCACTGCGCGCCGCGGGGGTTGGTGCCGCACGGCGTTGCACCGTAGCCAGCGCCTGCGCGGGTTGGTGCCTCGCGGGGCCGCGCCGCTTGCGGCGCCGCGCGGGCTAGTGCCTCGCGGGGCCGCACCGCAGGCGGTGCCCGCGCGGGTTGGTGCCGCATGGGGCTGCGCAGCTTGCGGCGCCGCGAGGGCTGGTGCCGCGCGGGGCCGCACCGCAGGTGACGCCTGCGCGGGTTGGTGCCGCGCGAGGCCGTGCCGTTTCTGGCACCGCGCGGGCTGGTATCGCACGGGGCCGCCGCCGCCGCTCGGTTTCCGCCCTTACTTTTGCGTGTTCGGAACCTCGGTTCTTCATGGGCAAGTCTAGTCTTACCTTGTTTCTTTTTGGGGGACTTCTTTTAGGTTCGGGAATCGTACGAAGGCGCGGGACGATTTCAGGTGTTTCGGTTGACGCTTTCTAAGGTGGGTGCACTCTTAAAACCCCTTTGTTGCATATTTCCTTATTATTATGTTGCACCATATTAAGAGATATTGTGAGTGATTGTGGCGGCTTTTCGAAAGTCGGAAGGTGGGTGCCCTTTTCGTGCGTCCTTTTTAAAGTAAGATCTCATCATGTTCCATGTAAGAGTAAAGTAGATGTGCTGATGGTTTTCAACTAACTCCTTTTCGCATGAGTATCCCTTTGATTACTATCTGTAGCGACTGGTGTCGCGGTGCTCTATATCACGCATGGACTTCAGTCATTATGCTCATGGTTGTCTACACGCACACCAGCGATATGGCCACCGCAACGGTGTACTTTTTCGGAGAGGTGGTATGTTTGACCCGTGTACCCCACAAGGTGAAATAGTGGGGACCCATCGCGGTTACCTAAGGTGCTGCACAAGTGCCGTGGAGGGGTTGGTGGTAACAAGGTGAGAGCAAGGTGTTTCGTTTCGCTGGGGGTCCTTAGACCTTTTGGCAGGTGCTTCGTTTTGCTGGGGGTCCTTAGACCTTTTGGCAGGTGCTTCGTTTCGCTGTGGGTCCTTAGACCTTTTGGCAGGTGTTCCGTTCTGACTTATAGGGGTATTGTGGATTCATGAGGGAAAGTTTTGGATGCTCTGGTTTATCGGTTTGCTTTCCTTTCAGTACTTATAGCATCTTATATGTTTTACATCTACCTCTTACTCTTTGGTCACTGACTTCCCACACTGTGACAGGTTCGATCAGGGGTAGGATCCGGGACGACAGTGAGGCCGCGACTCGAGGATCTTAGCCCGATTAGGGGCTGGTGACCTTTCTTTTACTTACGTTTTGATTATTTCGGTTAGTTAGCTTATGTGCGTGTGATACATTGTTGTGGATGTTGGGTTTGAACTGTGTTTTATCGTGGATGAACGTTTCCCCTCACTTGTTGTTGTTTCGACCACTCTTTTCAAATCAAGTAAAAAGATTGCAAAAATGTTTAATAAAATTTAGGTGTCGTATGGGCACCGTTTTACAACCCGTGGATTTATCCTTTCAAAATGTAGGTGGCCGGCTTGGTTATTGCGCATAATGGTGTTTTTCCCTCAACCTAACTTCTTGACTAGTGTGGTTAAAGTACGATTCATGCTTGCGACGCCATGCATATACAAAGGAGACTCCGTCCGTTTGCGGGATGAATTTGTATGTGTGGCGGATCTGCGCACGTGTCCGGTGGGTGTACCTATAAAAAAAAAGAGTACACGTTTTTCGCATATTTTAAACCCCTGGGGCGTGACACATGCTGCCGCGCCACTTGCGCGCCCGCGCGGGGCAGCTGTGCTGCCGCGCCGCGCGGGGCAGTATTTCGCCACGTCGCGCGGGGCTGGTGCCCGCGGGGGGGAACGGTGCTGCCGCGCCACTTGCACGCCCGCGCGGGGCTGGGGCCCGCGCGGGGCCGCTGATGCCGCCGCGCCGCACAGGGTTGGTGCCCGCGCGGGGCAGCGGTGCTGCCGCGCTGCTTGCGCGCCGCGCGGGGCAGCTGTTGCTGCCGTGCCACTTGCGCGCCGGGCGGGGCTGATGCCGCGCGGGGCCGCCACTAGTGTCGTGCGCTTCCACACGGGGAAGGTGCCCGCGCGGGGCTGTCGCATGCACCGTGCTGCCGTGCCGCGTCGTCTTTGCGCCGCGTTGTTCTTGCGCCGTGTCAGTATGGGTCTTGGGTTTCTCTGTCTTTTCTGGATAGAGTTCGGGGCTACGAGTTTCGCAGGGGATGGTTTAACTTATTGATGTTTCTTTTTTTGGGGGACTTCCTAGGTCCTGGAATTGTACGAAGGCGTGGGGTGTTTCCAGGTGTTTCGGTCGACACATTCTAAGGTGGGTACCCTTTTCGTGCGTCCTTTTTAAAGTGAAGTCTTATCATGTTCTATGTAAGAGTAAAGTAGATGTGCTGATGGTTTTCAACTAACCACTTTTTGCATGAGTATCCCTTTATTACTATCTTTTGCGACTAGTGTCGCGGTGCTCTATATCACACACTGACTTCGGTCTTTATGCTCATGGTTGCTTACACGCACACCAGCTGTTTGGCCACCGCAATGGTGTACTTTTCCGGAAGGGTGGTACGTCTGACCCTTGTACCCCACAAGATGACATAGTGGGGACCCCTCGCGGTTACCTATGGTGCTGCACAAGTGTCGTGGAGGGGGTTGGAGGTAACAAAGTGAGAGCAAGGTGTTTCGTTTCGCTGGGGGTCCTTAGACCCTTTTGGCAGGTGTTTTGTTTCGCTGGGGGTCCTTAGACCTTTTGGCAGGTATTCCCTTCTGACTTACAGGGGTATTGTGAATTCATGAGGGAAAGTTTTGGATGCTCTGGTTTATCGATTTACTTTTCTTTCAGTACTTATAGCATCTTATATGTTCTACATCTATCTCTTACTCTTTGGTCACTGACTTCCCACATTGTGACAGGTTCGGTCAGGGATGGGATCCGGGACGACAGTGAGGCCGCGACTCGAGGATCTTAGCCCGATTAGGGGCTGGTGACTATTCTTTTACTTACATTGTGATTATTTCGGTTAGTTAGCTTATGTGCGTGTAATACTTTATTGTGGATGTTGGGTTTGATCTGTGTTTTATCGTGGATGAACGTTTCCCCTTACTAGTTGTTATTTCGGCCACTCTTTTCAAATCAAGTAAAAAGATTGCAAAAATATTTAATAAAATTTAGGTGTCATGTGGGCACTGTTTTACGACCCATGGATTTATCCTTTCATAATGTAGGTGGTCGGCTTGGTTATTGCGCATAATGATATTTTTTCCTCGACTTAACTTCTTGGCTAGTGTGGCTAAAGTACGATTCATGCTTGCGACGCCGTGCATATACAAAGGAGACTCCGTCCGTTTGCGGGGTGAATTTGTATGTGTGGCGGATCTGCGCACGTGCCCGGCAGGTGTACTTATAAAAAGAAAAAAAAATATACACATTTTCCGCATATTTTAAATCCCCGGGGCATGGCACATAGTTTAATGTACAATTTTGATGATTGAGATATAAGTATGAGAAATGGTTTAAATGATGGGGATTAAGGCTTACTTGATAAATTCTACATGTTATGTGGATTTGAGAGTTGCATGATTTATTTACCCATATGCATGAAGGAGAGTTACAAGATAAAGATGTTTATCCTATACTAGTGGAAAGCATGCTAGATGATGATGTTCACTTACTTGTTGGAGAATATGATTAATGCATGTCCGCATTTATATTGTTTAAGCTTGTGAGCATGTATGACTAGAGTATACTACATTTGATTGGAAGCAAGCATGATATAATTTGTCCATATTATGTTGGTTCAGTTTTATGCATATTATGGTTAGAGGTTTATATATTGGTTATAATGCATGTTCAACTGTGAAACTTGACCTAGCACCCCGTCATATGCTGCATGTTTAACCAGACTAGTAGAAAACCCTCACTTGGGCTAGGTTTATTTATGCTCAAGACACTCCCACACTTTCTTTCTCTTTCCTTGGACATAAAGTATTCCTCGCCCGGGTAGTGGGTCGAGTGGTCGGGTTATTGTGGGACATATGTTGTACTCGTGCCTGGGGGCCGAGTGGAGTCTAGTAGCTGAGGTTAAATCAGTGCTAGTGTTGGGAGCCGTTTGAGTAGACGGTGGTCCCGAGCCGTCGAGTATCTTCCGGTCAGTGTTGTTCGGAACCGTCTGCGTTAACAGTAGTCCCAGGTCGTGAGGTGTCGTCCGACCAGTCTTGCTAGCCCTCGATTTGTGGGTCGATCCCGGTTGTGGAGTATCTCCAGCCGGTGAGTATAGTGTGGTGACTTGGGTGTCTCGTTTTGGGAGCCGTTTGGATTGACGGTGGTCCCGATTGTTGAGTACCTCCGGCCAGTGCGTTAGTGCAGCGAGTTGGTTGAGTTCGTTAGTGTCTCGAGATTCGTGAGGGCTTTACTAGTTGAGTCGTCGAGAGTACTCCGACCTATGTGTGAGATGCTTAAGGATTTTGAGTTTATCCGTTTTGAGAGAGAGCGTGGATTTTGATTATAGCCTGCATGTGCCACTGTTACTATATTTGATATTGCGCCGGTTTTGCTGAGCCTGTTTTGCCAGCCACTCCCTACGTAATTCCAATCCTCCAGGATGTAATGGTAGCAGGTGAGCGCTGGTTTGGCTGGGCCAGTTTTGGCAGCCACTCCCTACGTAATTCTAGTCCTCCGTGGATGTAATGGTAGTAGGAGAGAAAGCAGGTTTGGTTGGGTCAATTTTGGCAGCCATGCCCTACGTAAGTCCAGTCTTCCGTGGATGTAATTGCAGTAGGTAGGCGCAGGCTTGACTGAACCCTATGTGGCAGTCAGTTCGATTGGATCGATTGAGCACCTCGTGCTCGAGTGGTTGCATGTCTTTTCATCGGTATCACCCATTGAGCATTTAGATAGAGGCATGGTAGCTGTAGAGTCATTTACAGCTTTTCATATACAGTTTTTACTGCACCGTTATCTTGTGCCTCTAGTAGACTTAGTGGGCAGACCGTTGTTCTTGGAGACGATGCCCACTGAGAACTACGCGTTGTTGTAGTTCTCACACCCTCTGTCGGTGACAGTTTTGCAGTGGCATCTTCACTTGTTCCTACCTCTGCTGTTGCTGCTTCTTCTGATCGAGGCGAGGGAGTCACAAGCTAGATCCCTACCTATCCTTGGAGAGTAGCTGTACCCTTTTATAGAAGATTTATAGTACAGTCTGTTAGATTTGTATATTTTATTTGAGAGACTGATGTATGGTGAGGATCTGACTTGTAATGTGAGTCTGTACACTGATGTATTATTATTTTAGTTTACCTTCCCGTTTGGATTCTTAGATATTGTATTAGAGGATGGTGTATGATGATTAGGTTTGGGAGATGGATACTGTATTTTATTTCCAGTTGTACAGTGGTTGGATTTTAGTTTTACAGCAGTTTACATTCCAGCTTTGATATCTGCTTAGTTGTAGTTTTATCCTTGTAGGTTGGGCGCTTCGCCTACGCGGGGTTTTTCGTATAGGTGGCGGATCTATTGGCGAGCCAGGATGGCAGTTTCGACTCCGCACATTTCCAGATGGTGATTTGCTTTGATACTAACTGCGACACGCCTACTTCTCAAAAGGGTCATCTATCCAAAAACTATTCTGGCTTTAACATACTTAGCTTTCTTAAGCTGTTAACTCTACCCATCGTTTAGATTTAGAAATTTAATCATATTATACCTTATATATAGTTTTATTTCAAATTTTGGAAGTCTCACAAATTTTAGAGCTTTAAATTATTTTACATATAGTTAAGTAGTTTTTTTATTTGAACTTTGATTTATATTAGAATACTTTTATTTCAATTTTGTATTTTTATAGTTAATTTTGACTACTTTCATTTAAATTATTTTGCATATGCAAAGGAAAAATGCTATGCTAAATGACATAATTTAAATCAGAAGTTGCAAATTTTATAGTACTTAACTATTGTGAGGCTCCATAGGTAATTTTTCATTTTAAGTTAAGAAAGATTGATAGTAAGTTATATACAATATAATTTATAGATTTATAGTTATAATTTTAAGAATAATGCTACACTCAAAAGTGAATATATATTTTAGGGGCAATTTCCTACGTACCCCTAAAAATTTTCCTGTTTTTAGATTTACCCCTCTTAGAAGGCTAATATTAAAACTACCCTTCTTACGTTCCAACTTTTTTCCAAAATACCCCTGAAGTTAAACTCTGTTAGTGTACCGTGAAACTGCCGTTATCTGTGTGTAATTACTATTTTATCCTTTCAAATATACTCTAAACCCTAAACCCTAAAACCTAAACCCCTAAACCCTAAAACCCTAAAACCCTAAACCCTAAACCCTAAAACCCTAAACCCTAAACCCTAAACCCTAAAAAATCCTAACCCTAAACCCTAAAACCCTAGAACCCTAAAAAACCCTAAACCCTAAACCCTAAAACCCTAAAAAATCCTAAATCCTAAACCCTAAACCCTAAACCCTAAACCGGGGCAAAATAGGTATATCTGATAGTTTTCAACTCCGATTATTATTTAACTCTAGTTTAACCCTAGTTAACTTAACAAAGGGAAACGGTAGGGGTATTTTTAATAACGGTGGAACGTATGAAGGGTATATTGGAAAGAAAAAAATAAGAGGGGTAAATCAGATATTTCTTCATATTTCAGGGGTACACGGGCAATTATCCCTATATTTTATATTTCATCCATTCAAGAATGAAGGCTTCATCATCCATCATTTCGAAATGATGGATAAAATTTACTCCATCATTAAATAAGTGAGGTATAAAATATACATCTATTGGAAATGTGTATATCTAGTATTTTTCTAATTTCTGAATATTGATAAGTAAAAAATAATAATTTTAAATTTTAAAGGCTACTTTTGAAATTATCGCGAAAAAATTAACATTGATTTAAAAGACAACTAGTTGAGTGCTCTCCATATATTTTTACCTTTCCTTTTATTTTTGTTTTTGTTTTTGTGTTTTTTTTTGAGTCCCCAAACAATTTTATATTTTCCGTTTTATATTATTTATTTTCCTTCCCGCTGTCGACGCATTTTCACCATTTCCCCTTCAGTCGATTTCTCTCTCCCCTCCGCTTCTCTCTCCTCGGAAATAACACACGTAAGCTCTCTCTCTCTCCTTGAAGGGTTTCGCTCCGGCTAGGGTTCCGGCGGCGGCCGCGCGGCTCCTCGGCGGAGATCCTCTTAGCCGTGCGGATTTGGTTGTTCCGGTTTTTAGGGTTTTTGGGTCCCCTTTCTCTCCCATCGCACTTTGCGACGAGGTCTTGGATTAGGGTTTAGTTTCTTAGTTTGTCTCTGATCCTCGCCTCCGCGGTGAATCGATTGTTTTTTGGTAGTGGCGAAGAACCTAGGGTTTGGATGTCGCTGAGTCAACTGGTGAAATTTAGGGTTTTTTTTGCAGGTTTTCGGGTATGGTGGTGGTTGTGTTTGGTTTGGGCATGTGATTTTTGTGGGCGTTTCTTGTAGTTTCTATTTATGTTCTTGTTGAAATTGGAAATCCATGACTTTTTACCCCCTCTATTATTTGATCAGGTATCCAGAAGTTTTCGCAACTCAATCTGATTGTCTCATAAAAACTGGACTTTTTAACCTTATTGAACTAGTAGGTTTTATGGCTAATAGTTGATGTATTTCTGAGATAGTTTTTTATGGAGTTTTAGGTTCCTCTGGTGGCGAAGAGACGACTACTTGGATACCCACTTGGACGCCTCAGAGGAGCTCACCTGCTTGATTAGGCCAAAAGGAATTTGTATAAGTTGCCTTCTAATTTTAAGTGGGTAAGTATTCCTTGTAGTAGTTGATTGTAACTTATCTCTAGTTGCTGGTCATTTCTGAACATGAACATGGACTTGTGTACATGTTGTATGAAAACATGCTTTTGAGTAGCAGCATTACTCTTATCTTGTCCGTGAAGATGTGTGGGTGTTGTCTTACTTCTGAGCCATGAAAACATACTAATTTCAGTAGGTACTATGAGTTCTCCTATAATTTTTTAGTATTATTACATTAAATAAATGAAATATCTTTTCAGAATATGTATTAATGTTGTTGTCTAGTCTCTTGATTAACACCTAGGCAATAGGAGGATTTATTGCCTTACATCTGTTTGGCTATTTGATAATCATATTCTTATTTGCTTATGGAATTTTTTGTCAGTGAAGTGTATATGACAATCCATCAGTGCTTAAGGGGATAGTCTATATTGACTGTTGCAATATTACCTGCTTGGGTAGATGTAGAATGCTGTTCTAATGCCATGTTTCAGAGATTGTTGAAGAAAGCCCTTCATGAAATATTTAATAGTTATTATGCTGTTGGGCTTTCTTTGGACTCTTCGTGTCTTATGATGAATCACTTGAATGTCACATCCTTTATGGGCTATTCATTATTATTTTCAAAAGTATAGTATAAACAGTATCTCAAATTCTTTTGGCTGTCTTTTTGGCAGATTTCAAATTGCGATCTTGTATTGTGGAGGCCATTGAGCTCTGGTATCTAAGGTGAGAAAACTGATCAAATATGTTATGTATGATGCAGTTGAATTTGTTGGGATAAGCATCAACCATTATATTCATATACGTTTATTCCTGTCTATTCTCATCTTGCACTGTTCATGCAATACATACCTTTTTACTTGTAAACCAGTCAATAGAGGATTAGAAGTCAATATTATAAAGTTATCGACCACCAAAAGGATTTTCAGTAGATGCTTTTGGATATGTTTCCATTACTTTCTATATATTCCTTTCACATTGTCGCTTCTCTCTTTTCATACCATCATTCTCTTGCCTTAGTCAATTTAGTTCTTCGTGTTGTTTCTAGGGCCCTTGTGAGAGTTACTTCTTTATTGTGTTTTTATGTATTCTAACAAATTCACTCCAAATGTTAAAAGAAGTTCAACGTCTTGTGGTTTATTTGGTTAGGCTTTTCTTTTGATGTACTGTCTTATAGATCATAACTTTTAATTCTTGTGCTTAGTATATTTATATAGTGGCATTCCTAATAGCTCTGTTTGAAAACTTTTGTATGTATTAGAATGTTTTGTTTGTTCACTTTCTCTGAGTTAAATTATCCTTAATAGTCTTGAGGGGTGGGTATTTTCTCAGTTAAAATGTTGCAGCTTATTATTTTGTTTGGGCAGAATATTTTTGCGCATTTTATGGATTAGGCATTTAGCCTGCTCTACCAATAAACTAGTGCTGTCTTGGTTAATCACTTATTGGATTTCATTTGTAAATTAATCACTTATTGGATTTCATTTGTAAATTGTTCTCTAATAGTCTACAACCTGTTGCTTTCATATCTTTTACACCATTCTATTCCTTCCTGGTCTTTTGTATAAATACTCTTATTTGTATGTTTTCCAAGCCATGTGCGTCTGACTATCCCTCAGATTTTGCTTTAAGTTTCATGTTATGGCACCTCCTATGGAACTATTTGCGTTTTGGTTGTTTGTTCCTGTGCCTATAAGAGATAGTGACATCATATAATTTGACTTCATTTTTATTTGTCTTTTGGTTTTGGCTTTATTTGCAAGGTGATGAGCAAAATTTGTCATGAATTTCTAGCATTTTGGGGCTAAATACTTCCTAAATTTTGTCCAGTTCTGTAGGTTTAGTTTGTTTTTAGATGTAGGTTGGAGGTATCCTTGGCTTTCCAACTTTAAGAAGGCTCTATTCTTTTATCTGCTTTGTTGTCCAATGTAAAATCATTTTGAAAAAAGGAGTACTGACTACAGTAAAGTGACATTACTAATATGATTCATGCAGTTGATGCTTTTGGATGAGAGGATGATTGAGTGATAATAAAGGGAATATGAGAATCCTTTTCTTCACTTATGGTCTTCATAAGGTAAACTTTGGACAGGGAATCATCTAGATGTATTAACCCCACATAATAGTTAGCTTGGCAATATTTTTCTACTTAACAGTTTTTTTTTTTTTTTTTTTTTTTTTTTTTCTTCTGTGATAGAGCTTTTTTTGAGGTCCCCCCCCCCCCCCTCCAATTTGAGCAACTATTGATATGATTCATGAATAGTGCTTGCTCCCAACTTCTTAACCATTAGATGCCCAGGGTTTAGTCGGGGTAGGTGGAATGGTAGTAGATCTAAGGATTAAAATGTTGGAAGCATGCACTATACTTGAGCAAGGGCTCATATTACTTGTTTTGTGCAATTTTGTTTGTAGAATGTTTCTTTGGTGATTCTTTATGTTAGTGATGCTTGTCATGCTGCCTGGTAAGAATGTAGTGTTTGATTATCCCCCCCCCTCCTTTAATTTGTGTTCTGTATAATGGCAATGTATTCCACACATATGTTGGTAGTCTTTCATTTCACATGCTCGACGGCTAAAGTTTATCATCATGTCCTGTGCACCTACGAGGCTGAATTTGGTTGTCTAGTTAATTTCTTGGTTTCCTTTTATGCTCAACAGTTTAAACAAGGTTTCTTTTTGTCAATATCATGAAATTACAGTAATTGACTATGCGGTATAAGTATTAGATCATTTCAACTCAAAACTTAAATTTTATGGCTATCATTATAGGTTGGAAAAAGTAATTACTTTGGTTTGACAGTGGTTAGTGAATCTTAATCTTACTGCATGTATTTGCCACAAAGCCAAGTCATGATGTTTGAATTACCATGCTTTGCACACACTTGCAGGTTATCTATTATTTGTATTACTGGATATAATTGTGGAGTTATACTGTTTTCTTCCACTCCCGGTTTTCCAAAGAGGTTATAATTAGATGCCATCAGTTTGGAGGAGGAATCTCTCTTGCATGCTTTTTTTATTCAAGGGGATGAAAAGAAAGCGCAATTCTCTTCAGTTTACATATTTTACATGAAGTCTTTTGCACCCATTCTACTTACATTGCATCATAATGGAGTGCAACAAGGAAGAAGCTATCAGAGCAAAGGACCTTGCCGAAAAAAAGATGCAAGAAAAAGATTTTATTGGCGCAAAAAAGGTAGTTCTCAAGGCTCAACGGCTCTACCCAGAACTCGAGAACCTTTCTCAGATGCTGACTGTTTGCGAAGTGCACTGCTCGGCTGCCATTAAGCTTAATGGGGAGATCGACTGGTATGGAATCCTTCAAGTAGAGGCAACAACTGATGACTCGTCAATCAAGAAGCAATATCGCAAGCTTGCCCTTTTACTTCATCCTGATAAGAACAAGTTTGCAGGCGCAGAAGCTGCTTTCAAGCTTATTGGAGAAGCTCATATGACACTTTCTGACAAAGGGAAACGCTCCCTTTATGATATGAAAAGAGGCATTACTATTAGAACTGCTCCACCTTGGCAGAGTTCTCAGCATGCGAAGAGAGCTACTTCTGTTAGAAACAATGCTAACAACGTGAACTTTAATGGCTTAAATCAGCAGCAGCAGCAGCAGCAGCAAAATTCGGCTTTTGCTGCATCACAAACATTTTGGACAATTTGCCCAATATGCGGCATGAGGTATCAGTACTATCGCAGTATCTTAAACAAGGCTCTACGCTGCCAAAATTGCTTGAAGCCTTTTATTGCATATGATTTAAACGCACAAGCTGTACCTTCTCAGAATAGTTCTGGAATTTCCAGGCAGCACTTTGCAGGTCAGCAAACTAATAATGTTAAAAATCAGCTGGGACAATTCGGCAATTCGACTTCAAGTAGAGGGTTCCAAGGAACCATGTCAGATGGTTCAAAAAATAGGGGAGGAGATCGGAAGGAAGAAGCTGAAGGTGCGACTGGTGATGAGGTGAAGTTTGAGAAAGTGAATCTCTTGAAAACAAAGAAGAGAGAGAGGGAAACTAAACCTTCAACAGTAAGTTCTTCTAGAGCTTCAATGATGAATATGAACCAGAGGAGAGGCAGAAAAGTAGATGTTGAATCTAGTGATTCAGATAGCAGTAGCAATAGTGTGGACTCGATTATTGATTTAGATAGCCCTTCAGTGCAAAATGCTAGTCAGTTCCCACGAAGATCAACTAGGCAGAAGCAAAATGTCACATATAAGGAAAATGCAAGTGACGATGACGACGATGAAGATGATGAGGAGGATAATAATGATGATGGCGTTTTTATGAACCCTCCAGGTAATAAAAGGTTAAAGAAGAATTCAGGTGCAAATGGATTTGATGTAGGAATTAGAGGGACCAATCCTACTAATGGCAAAATGGGTGAGAAACAGAAAGAAACTATCCCTGAGAAATCATCGAACGGGGTAGGGGAAGTGAACAAAGATACTGATGCCGAATCAAAATCTGGTGAGACTTTTGATCCGATTTCATTTTCCTACCCCGATCCGGAATTCTTTGACTTTGACAAATACAGGGATCAGAGTTTATTTGAAGTTGACCAGATTTGGGCACTATATGATGATCTCGACGGTATGCCTAGATTTTATGCTCGAATTAGGCACATTTATGAAAATCAAGATTTTAAGCTGCGCTTCACTTGGTTAGAGCACGATCCCTTAAATGCAGCTGAAATGGTATGGTCTCGTGGGTTACTGCCTGTTGCTTGTGGGAACTTCAGGCTAGGGAAAACAGAAGTAAGTCAAGACCCTCTCATGTTCTCCCATATTATTTCTTGGGAAAAAGGTAAAAAGAGGAACACTTATGATATTTATCCGAAAGAAGGTGAAGTTTGGGCTGTTTACAAGGGCTGGAATTTTGAGTGGAGCTCAGACCCTGACAACCACAGGACATATGAGTATGAAATTGTCGAAGTCCTTTCGAATTTCGTGGTGGGAAGCTGTATCAATGTCATTCCTCTAGTTAAGGTAAAAGGTTTCGTGAGTCTGTTCATGCGAGCAAAAGACAAAGCACCGTACTATATACTATCCAGTGAAATACTTTGTTTTTCACACAGAGTCCCTTCTCATAGGATGAGCGGAGCTGAACGTGATGGTGTCCCGCAAGGTTCTTTTGAACTAGATCCTGCATCTCTTCCTATTAACATGGAAAATGCTTTTCCATCTGTTCCTTTTGAATGTGGTATGATGAAAACTGGAAAAATGGATGATGAATTAAATGGAATTTCTCCTGAAGGTTCAACTAATGATGCAAGAGTTGGACCTGCTGTGGTTAATGAGACTGAGAGGGTGAGTAAGAAGGATTGTGATAATTCTCTATCAGCATCTACATCCCATTACTCGGAGGAATATCCTATGCCCGAGTTCTGCAACTTTGATGATGGGAAATTGATCAGCAGGTTCAAAGTGGGGCAGGTTTGGGCACTGTACAGAATTGGTAAGTTCCCTAGGTGCTTTGGATGCATACATAAAGTTAATCTGCAAGATTGCTTAGTTGAATTAAAATGGCTTGAGGTTTGTCCTCAGCGTGAGGAGGAAAAACGATGGAACTGCGAGGGTCTGCCAATTGGGTGCGGAACATTTAAAGTAACCAATGAGTGCCAGACTTTTGTGAGCACAGAGGCCTTTTCTCATTTAGTAAATGCTAGACTAAATGGTAGGAAAAACCAATATGAAATTTTTCCTTCCATCGGTGAGATTTGGGCCTTGTACAAGAATTGGAGGCCCAGTTGGACCCTCTTCGACTTTAAAAACTGTGAGTTTGATGTGGTCGAGATTTGCGAGTGCACTGGAGCTGGAATGAAGGTCTCATTACTGACCAGGGTGGATGGGTACAGAACTGTATTTATGCCTGACAAAAAGAGTAGAGTAATGGAGATACCTGAGGATGAGTATTTAAGATTCTCTCATCAAATTCTCGCATTCCAGCTGATGGATCAAAGAGGTGGTGTGCTTCGAGGCTATTGGGAGCTCAATGCTGCCTGTCTACCGGAGGCCATGTTCAAAATTCCTGGGTGAAGGTTAGGGAATCTTTGTAGCCAGTAAGTGTGGTCCAAATGGGAATCATTTCATAGTTTCGTTGTATTTTTGTTTTTTTTTTTTCCTTTTTTGTTGACCTTTCAATCAATGTTTACTATCACCGACTCAGGTTCTATGTAAATGGCCAACAAGACTGCATCTTATTCTTGCTTTAGAAATATCAGATCATGATGCAGATTAGTTAGTCGACAAATTCTCAAGTTGGGAGCGGATGTCTTCTGCCAATGAGGCTAACTAACTAAATTGATCTATATTCCTGCAGAGGCATCCACTGTAGTATTAGCTGTACTATTAGTTGATTTGTTTTACTTTTGCTTTGCAATTCCTTATCTCAAACACCTGACATATTTCAGTAGGAAGTTGAGCAAGATGGAATGCAGGTCCCTTCGGAACAAGGTACACAGCTTTGCTTTGCTTCACTATATATCTGATCCTCGAGAACTTTCACTTTCTTTTAACTCTTGGGGTGTGTTTGGTTTGATGTAAAAGTAGGTTCAATATAAATTTTCGGCCCGAAAATGGTTTGTTGATCGTTTGGTTCAGCGTAAAAGAATTTTCACGAAAAGCACTTCTACGTATTTTGAAGAAAATCCCTATTTTCGTTTTCCGCGAGTGGCGGAAAATGAAATCGAAGATACGCAGTCCATGAGGCATTGAAGTGGCCTCGTGGACCGTGTGAGAGGGAGGTCCACGGTGGACCTCTCTCGTTATATATAATATTTTATTTTTTATAGAGAGATTATTATATATTCTATTATTTTAAATATATAATTATTAATTATACTCTTACATAAATAACTATTATATATTATATTACATATTTATACTAGTTTTACTTTTGGTGTTTGTTTGATGTATGATTATCGCCTGTAAGCTCTATTTATACTTCAATTAGTGTCAGTCTGTGACTGTTCCTTTCTGATGCACTTTGCTTTTTTCCAGGTTCAATTTCATGTGTCCTGCAACTTTTGATTAAATCCAAATTTTGATTTACGACTTGTTAGTTCTTCTTGTTTTGTTTTGCTTCATGCTCCCCTCAGGGGTTTTGTTTCACTCGTGTAGGGAATTGAATTGCCTAGTTGCAAATATAGATATGGTTTCTTTCTGTTTTGAAATTTGAACCAGAAAATTTTTGAATTTCGTATATAAATATCTTTTGTTCTTAAATAAAGGGAGAATCTGAAGATTAAGATTTAGATTTAGATTATGTCTCGCTCTGCTGGAGCTTTTGTAGGAGTATTGTTTTCGTGCGGTTGTATAAAGATCTAGAATGTTTTCCATCGAAGTTCCCTTTTATTTCTCTGGACTGCAGGTAGGTCTAAGGTTTTGGCCCAATCTTTTTGATTTTGCAATTCAGTTTCTGGACTTGACATTCAAGCGAAAAGGTTCTGTCCTTTTTCGCAATGATTTATAAATTGGGTTAAATTGTTCGTGACCCAGTTTATAAAGCAGTTCAGTTCGATTCAACCCTCAGTTTGAAGATCGAGTGTAATTTAACTTATTATTATTATTTCTTTCACTGTCATTGTGTGGGGGTTTTTCTGTACACTATTTAGATTTTGAATTCTTTGTACGGCACAACCCAACAGCTAGGGGTGTGTGTAATCTGCAGTGGCAGGCCCACATCATACAGCCCGGAACAAGCTGGGGGTTGGTCTGGCCCAGCCCGGCCTCAAATCCGGGTCGTGCCGAGTCCAGCAGGATTTCATGGATCCTCTATTCTATTAAAATTTTAAATTATGTTGCACAGTTGAGTAGAATGGTTGCACTAAAATTGAAATGTTGGACTATTTAATGTTTGTGTTGCACAAGATATTGCACTAGTTGTTTTCACCTATCTGGAAATTGAAATTAGGAATGTTAATAGCAAGGTTTTAAGTATCTATCGGCACGGGCCGTATCTACCGTGCCGTACCGTGCCAATAAGATACCGGTACGATACAACTCCCGTGTCGATGACACAGTTCAAAACTTTTTTTTTAAAAAATTACTAAATAATTTTTTTAATAAAGTTCAAAATATTTGATAAAGATACATAATAAGCAATTAAAAAAATTTGTTACTAAAGAAATTAAATATTTTATGTCATTATGTGTTGGCACGCATGAATTTTTTGTGACCGGCACTCATCGGCACGGCTCGGCATGCACCGTGTCATACCGTGCCGGTAAGTTTTCGGCACGATCCTGTGCCACGGTACTTAAATTCTTGGTTAATAGCGACTTTTACGTATCTCTGGACGAGTTCATACTTCTAACTATCCGCCCATACTCGGTAGTACGCAAAATGATTGTGCTACCTTCTTGATATGTTTTATTTTCACATATTTTGGGCACAAGGATATTTTGGCCATATTACTCTTAGTACTTATCGGATCTACATTTTATAGAAGGGTCTAGATTTGCAAAATTGTAAAAAAAAAAAAAAAAGTTTTTAAGCTTTATTGTGTAAAATTTTCGTTTTGTAGGTTTGATCTAAAAATTTTGAAATATGATCAAAATATTTTTTTGCCATAGAAAGTGTATGTCGTACGACCCTTTTTTTTTTTTTTTTTTTTTTTTTTTTTTTTTTTGTGTCGGGATGTGAAACATACAAGTTTCAAAAAAAAAAAAAAAAATACAAAATATATGATAGTGTGACGTGATAAATTTGAATAGAAAGTCAACCATAAAATAGAGTATATTTTTCTAGTGACTTCGTGAAATCTCTGATTTTAAATAAGTCAAACACAAAAAAAACAAACAAAAAAAAACTTTATGAAATTTTTGTTCTATCTATCCAGACTCTCTCTTTACTTCTCCCTTTTCCCTTTTGAATTTTTGCAAAGTACAACTAACAGATATAATTACATATATTTTTTTTCTCTAAAATAATACTCTCATCTAATACAAAAATAAAAGAGTAAAATATAATGTGCAAAAATAAAATTGTGTAATTAATTGCCTTTCAAATAGTGCAACACAAATATAAAATTACGTAATACTACTGCAAATTTGTATAAAACGTACAACACAAATACTATACATTTTTAAAGTTTGATATTTAAAACATTTGAAATTTTTATTAAAAAAAAAAAAATATTGCACCTTTGCTTGAATGTTGCACCATTAGCCAGAGATCCTGATACACAATTTCAATGTATATTAAACAGTTTGAAAGTAGTGTTGCACAATTTTAGAATTTAAAATCTTAACAAAATTTAGCATTAAATAGATGTTATCTTTTCTTGAAAAGTCCAACTGACATATTATAATTGTATATAGTTTTTTTTTTTAAAACAAAAATTCTTGTCTAAACGCAAAAAATTAAAAAATAAATATAATAAGTAAAGATGAATAGTGCAATAGAGTCTTAAATTGTGCTACATATTTTCAAATCTTACACTATTCTATCAAATAGTGCAACAAATTTTTAAATATTGCAGTATTTTATTTTTTATAATAAAAAATTAAAATTCTCATCAAATGTCTAGTATAGTTTCAAACGGTGCAATATAATTTAATATTTAAAATTTTTACTAAAAAACGATCAAAATGTTACCTTTCACAAAATGTTGCACTATTACAAAGTATGTTACATAATTCAGTGCATGTTGAACAATTTGAAAATGGTGTTGAACAATTTTAAAATTTAAAATTTCAACAAAATCTAGCATAAATAGATGTTATCTTTACTGAAAAATACAACTAACAATTTATAATTACATACATTTTTTCTCGAGAATTTTCACCTAGCACAAAAATAATAATAAGCGAAGAAGAATAGTACAATACGGTCTAAAATTGTGCAACATACTCTCGTATTTTGCAATATTCTATCAAATAATACAATATTTTTTAAAATATTGTAGCATTTTTATTTTCTATATAAATTGTGCAACTATCATATAAATTAGTTAAGAAATCCGCGCGATGCAACCGATAGACATTATTATGGTTTGTATGATTTATTACTAAAGGCGATTTATGTATTTCATTAATTCATTCTATATTTATTGTAGCAATTTGAACTTCTACAATAGCAGGATTCAGGTAAAAAATAGCTTGGAGGACTATCTCTATAGGAAAAGTGAAGTTTTAAGCTCATTTGAGTGTTTTCGGCGCGGGCGTGGTGCGAAAACGGAGTTGAAGAATATTGAATTTTGACCAATTGCGCAAAGAATAGTCAAGAGGCGGCTATGGATAAGTCCAAATAGGGCTATGAGGGTTTCAAAATAATTAGAAGAGAGTTGGATCTTGTCACGCCCCGAGTTCGAAAATCAGCGTTTAAATTTTTTTTTTTTTTTCAAATCAGAGTTTTGAAAACAGTCAGGGCATGACAGACCGCCACTTATATAGAAGAGTCCCAATCCCCCTTGGGATTGAGCCTTTTCTATATATGCACGGCTAAGCTTTAGCAATAATACCAGAGTACTCTAAACTACGTTCTACTAAAAGTTATTACAACAACTTAAACAATTAATTTACAGATTTACAACTTGCTTTACATTTTAAATTACAATCTCAAACTTTAACATCTTCTAATACAAAGATACGGCTGTCCAGGGTTAACTTCTAACGCGGAATCTCACCAACACGTTCCGACATCCCAGCATCCGATCGACCTGAAAAATGGTCACACAGGGGGTGTGAGATACATGGACAGTGTATCCCAGTAGGCATGATGAGCTGAGAAATAGCAGATCGTACCTACTGGTATACAATACTAGAGGATAGTAATAATCACATGTTAGGATAAAGCAGATATATAATTGGAGCTGTAATTGAATGCAAACTTACTAAATCTTAAAGCAAGCATAGGTTGATAACCATAGCAGGAATAGAAACTAGGAAATCATGAGATATGACAAAAGCAGGCTAATAAGCAACATATGCATCAAATAAATGAAATATCAAAAATCCAATCATAAGCCACCATATTGGTTTACAAGACCTCAGGGAATTTGCCCAATCTAGCATCAACCTGGCTGACATTCCCCCCTTGGGAGTCACGGGTCTTTCAACAAACCACTTTACCGGTAAAGAACAAAGCGCACGGGGTGCGACCCCGAATATGTTCGTGAAGTACAGCGGTGTGGGCGATCAAATGCGAATGCTCAAGCTCACGGTCCACTGACCGGGTAATCGGCAATAAGCCGGGAACAATCCCCTCTGGGATGCAATGGTAGTGCAACAACAAAATCTCAACTCAATGCAGAATCAAATCAACAACTATGTATCATGGATCAGATATATCAGGGTGTCAAGAATGCAATATCTAAACCAACTGTATCTCAAATTATATGCAAGAAGAAGTAGCAACAATATAATATGGATCAGATAAAATCAGGATATCGAGAATGTAATATCTAAACCAACTGTATCTCAACTCATATATAAGAAGAAGCAGCAACTATATGACATGGATCAGAAAGAATCAGAGAGTACTGATAAACAGGTATGCAACTAGAAATGACCAAAATCCCAACAAGGGTGCAATGCAGAATATAATCAACAACAACTAGAACATGGATCAAGATATACTGATAATCAAGTATAAATGTGCAAGCTAGCTAATGACCAATCAGGCATGGCAAATGTTCAGGAATAGAGTCATAATATCTGGAAGCAACTGAGAATCAATCATGCAAAACTAAAAATATTTTTAGAAAAATAATTTTGAAAATATGTTTTATGTCCAAACCTTGAAGAGCGATGCCTTCGTCCTATCAAACAAGAACAGACTCCGGCGACTCTGCGATGCTTGGAGACAAAACATTGGTTGACTAAAAACAGGTTTATAGCAAAATTAAAACTGATCAAAAGGAAGACAGGCTCAATTATCAACTAGGCTACAAGAACAGGGGTCCAACCAATACTATACCCCAGAGGGCCGAAATGATAAAGTCCGGACCGAAGATAAACCCACCTGTCGTTTTGCAGGCGACTAACTGTATCGACTGAACGCTCGAAAACCAGATGCAAATCGAGCCAACCTAAATCAAACATACTGATCAGGGAAACAACTCAATCCCACTAATCACAACTTAAACCCAGATCAACTCAAAACCTCAAACTACTTAAACATCAGTGTTTGACAACAACACTTAGACCAACGCAACCTTATGTTCCATTATTGGTAAAATTACCAAAATGCCCCTCCCGGGAATTCCCTTTTGGATTTCCGGGAGATTCGGGCTTAATTCTTTGCCGCTGGCTCAACCAGATTCTACTGGGACTCAACAGTCGGCTTGGTGAAACCGCCGCAATTTACCGAATTGCGCGATTGCCACCAGAATGCCGTTAAATCGACGATTTTGCCGATTGACGGACCGATATCCGATTTCCGCTCAACGAGAACCGTTGGATTCCTAACGAAAAGTTT
The DNA here is from genome assembly GCA_029168755.2 of Tillandsia fasciculata. Classification (NCBI taxonomy): domain Eukaryota; kingdom Viridiplantae; phylum Streptophyta; class Magnoliopsida; order Poales; family Bromeliaceae; genus Tillandsia; species Tillandsia fasciculata. Next base: position 22,823,548 of record CM054938.1, on the reverse strand, counting down.
AGGAATCAATTACACACTGTTCTAAACAGTATACACTGCAACTTTTGCGTTTAGAGCCCTAGGGTTTCCGAAAATCGCACTTTTAGTGCTTTTAGAGTGCCGTTTTCACTCGTTCTTTTAACTGGAATAATATTTTTACGAACCGTCACTTCCAGTAGGTGACATTCGACTTGTTGAACACCGTGCTCACCCATTTGCGGCAGCACGGAACCCGAGGAAAACTTCGGGCCATTATACACTCCTCTAACATAGCCTTAAGCAATTTTTGTTTCTCCGGCTCATCAAAACCTAAATTAAACGCGAGCATCGCATTCAGTGACCCCAAATTAGCCAAGAGCTCACTGTCGCGGCTTCGCAAACAGACCCAAACACTACCATGGACAATTATTCGACATAAGGCTTAGTATTGTTATAACTTTAAATCCACACATCCCCTATTAAAACATCTTGAATCAAAATGTCTCTGGACAATGCCAGGACACCAGGGCTTGCCCTATTTGCAGCCCAGCACTGCTGGATCAACCAGATCCAAAACCTTGCTCACTTACAAGTTCGCAATGCTCCATCTTATTATCCACACAGATCCTGTTTGATCTGAAGTGAGCATCAAGCTCAGGGGACTATTTGGAGCAACTTTCATATTGTAATAAAAATCAAATTCCTATTTTATTTTCTCTGTGGCATTTTATCAATCACTTGGTGAGCATCCTACACATACAAGCACACACAACCATGCCCAAGCCCGTTCTCAGCAACCACTGCACCTGGGCCCATAAAACTTGGAAGGAAACATTCTACAGAGCATGAGGAGCCTCCCCAGCAAGTTTGGTTTAATCTTGCTCCCTCGGTTGGCCGCGGCATGAGGAAGAAGATGACCATCGTGGACCAAAAATGGCATTTTGCCATCCCTGGTCACTGGGCCTCAAACAAATGCACCAGCAGGTGCTCCTCATCACCAAGAACCCTCCTGGACTTGTGCCCGGCGATGGGGTCACGGCGGCGACGGCGGCGAGCAAGCTCGGTTTAGAGCTTCCCACCATTAATGGCGGATTTTTGTTCGGGCAACTTAGGACCTGGGAAAATGCATTGTTAGGTTCCCCTTGGTCCCAAAAAACTTCCCGTCCATGCCACACCCGCCGGTGATGGCCGGAGAACCGGCCACCGCAACACGAACCCGTTTCGGGTCATCCATGGCCGCGCCACCCCCGGGCTGCATGGGTGCCATGCAACCGCATGAATGGGATCCTCTCACTCCCAGGAAGCTTCCGAGACAGGTGGCCGGCGGTGAGGAGCGTCGCCGGCGCCGGAGCAAATAGCTCGGCCAAAGTGCAATATTCACAGGATTAGGGTTTTGATCTGCGACTTCCACGCTTGATCAAACTCCACCAAATTTGGTGGAGTTGATCCTAATCTCCTACAGTATTTTCCACCATTTTTGTTCTCATTTTGGTCCACTGGTTGAAGAGTTTTGCCGAGGCGGAGCAGAACTAGGGTTCCGGCGAGGGCTTGCTCCCGCCGGCTAACCAACGTGCATGGGGAGCTCAGGCTTTGCAGGAAGCATGCTTAGGTCCTAATTAAGCTACTGCTAGAGGTCTTCGGCTCAAACAACCAGTGGTTTAGTGCCACTTACCTTGCCGTAGTCGATGAAGAAGGAAGAAGCCGGTTTTCACTCCTCCCACTTCACGCGGCCACGGCAAGCACCAAGATGGTCCTCTTGACTCAGAAGAACACCACATGAACTCCAGGACCCAACTTGGAAATGTTTGGTTCCAACCTTTTTTTTTTTCCTCTCTCTCACTCTCGGTTCACTCTCCTTGGTTTGTGTCCCTCGGCCTCCACAGCAGTCCGGCCTTGGTCTGGGAGATACAGAGGATCTCTGGGATGCTTTGGGTTCCCCACAGACTCCTCGTGCTCCCCCCCCCAAGGAGACCAAGAACCAACTAGGAGTTAATGCAATTTTTGCAAAATTTCGCAAAGAACCCCCTCTACAATGATTCCTAAACCTTAGAGTCCCTGCTGTAGGTCTCTTAGACTGACAGGACCCTGTCCTAAATCCCTCTTAATTTTTGGACCACGAAAATTAAAGTTTCTTCACAAATACACCCTTTTCGGTATTTTTCAAGCATTTCGAGACAAACGGCTCGTCGAAATGCGAAACAGACTTCGCCACGACGTCCGGCTCGTCGAGACCTATCAAGTAGCGTATTTGCTTGCTTGATTTGGCGCTCGTATAAAATCTCAGGCCATAAAGTTCTGTATGTCGCAGACCGACGCACGTACTTCGATGCACCCGGATTGCCAAATGTGAATTCCGTCAGTGCCATTGCGCTCAGAACGTCGAAAATAGCTAGAATTGACTACTCATACCCCTTTGTTCAGGGTCCAGACGGCGAAATGGCCGACGTTGGTCAAAAAGGGATTTAAAATAGGGGTTGCTATTCACAACTTAAGTTGTGGGACCCGCTTTTTCTTTGCTGTTTTGCGGAAGATCCGATCGTCAGATCATCGACATATGTATATCAACTTTTCATGTTTCGACGAGACGATCGCAATGGTGATCTCAGATTTTCGAGATCAGGCTCCGATCAAAAGTCGGTATTTTTAGGGCCACTATTGTCCTAATAATTTTCCGTTTTTGCTATTTAAATAATCCAGGAAATTATTTAAACCTAAATCTTTGGTCTTTAAAAATCACGGTTACTACAGATCTTTGTGGAACAAATGGAATTTTTTGGACAAAGGAAATGGGGCCACAAAGAGCTCAGGGATTGGACCTTTGCATGAAGGACCGAACCTTGGCCTGTGAAGACCGGACCCTGAGGAGAAGTCTGGACCAACCCTGCGAACCCCGAGAATTTTGGGGTTCGGGGCCGATCCATGGATGGCAGACCGGTCCGTCAGTACGAATAGTTCGAGGTGAGGGTTCAGGGACCGGTCTGTGATTATAGATCGGTACGTTAGTTCTCGGACTGAACTTCAGGAACAAGTCCATGGGACACCAACCAATCCGTCGGTGGTGCATTGGCTTTTGCTAAATTGGCAAAGCACGACTAAGAAACCTCGAACATATTCTAAAATATGATAAATATGAGTTAGGCCAAGTTTGGTTCGAAGCAAATCACATTCGGATAGAAGTTGAGTCGAAAATGGACGAACAGCTCAGTCTGGAGTTTTAGACAAGTTTTGGACTCCCGGAATGACATGCGGGCGCCCAAAGCACAGTAGCGGGCGCAAGCGCTGACACCTTGTCCGTACTTTTAGACTTTTAACTCGAGAGCGCGGGGGCTTTCAGATGCCCGGGGTGTCCGGCGAGCACTCGAAACTACAGTAGTGGGCGTAGGTGAGGGCGCCCTAGACCGCCCAGAGGAACAGTAGCTCCGATGTTTCGGATGGCCGGATAAGGTTGCGAGCACCCGAAACGCACGACGACAGGCATGGGTTTGAGGGAAATAGAGAATTTTTGTAGGGGCATTTGGGTCATTTCACACCCTCTGTTGTAGCCATCCACTACCCGACAAAAGCCCTCTCTCTCACTCTCTCTCCCCCTCATCTCCTTCATTCTTCCTATCTCTCTTTCTCTCTGTGTGCTTTCTAGAGAAGAAGAAGAAGAAGAAGCTGAGGAAAGGGGAAAGAAAAGAGTGCAATTGGGAAACCCATTGGCTGGGGTTTTGATCTCCAAAATATCAAGAAAAAAAAGAAAGAGGACCTTGAAGAAGACTTTAGGAGAAGAAAGGAACCCTTTCCCCATCTCTTTTGCTTGGGAGCTCAAGAAAGATATATGAAAAAATCTAGAGTTTTGGGGTTTCCATAGTTTTTGGATTTAATAGAGATATAGAGATATTATGATCTCTTATAGGTTTCTATCTCATTATTAGATATTTCTTGGAGATTCAAGTGATCAAGCCCATCCTTCTTGCAAAAAAGTATCCAAGGTGGGGGATTTCACAAAAAATGATGAACTCATCTATTTTTCTTTTACTTTCTATGATTTTAGAAGTATTGTTATAAGAGTAGAACCCTATAAATCATTGTAGCAAGTTAAATTAGGGTTTAGCCGTAAGTGAGATAAAAGAGTAATTTTAAGGTTTTAGCTTTGCATGAAAGTGAATAATAAACCTAGTTGTAGGTTGTTTCTGCATGAACATGAACTTAGGAGAAAACCTAGGTCAAGTTGTGATATGTGTGGCATGAAACCTAGGAGAAAATCTGGATTAAATTGAGTGGTATTTAACTTAGGAAAAATCTAAGGTGAAAATGTAGAGTTTCAATATAGAGTCATTGAACTCTAAGGTTAGAGTGACACGGTTGGTGTTTTGGTGTTCTTGTGGCATCTTGTAATCCTAGAGTAAAGCACTTAGGGTGAATGTGCAAATTGAGTAAACAAGAGAACTCTAGCCTAGATTGGTATCATTGGGGCATCCTAACTATCCTAGACTTAATAATCTAGGGTAAAAGCGAAAAGTTAATAATCTAGGGTAAAAAAGAAAAGTAAAGCAAGTAAAGCTTCTGGAAGAGAGAGAAAAGTGCTAGCGGGAGGGTGCATACATCGACTCTCGGAGAAGTGAGCGAGCAAGACTCGGCTTTCTGAGTGAATGCGTGCCAAGCTGCTTTAAACTCATTCGAGATAAGTGAGAGAGTGAGCGAGCAAAACACGGCTCTCCATGAAAAGATGGCTCAAAAGGGGCCCAAGCAACCGCCGAGTAGAGAGGAAGCGCGAATGAGACGACTCTCTACAAGGTACAACTATGAAATCTAAATCATAATATGATTAGAGTGATCGAATGCGGTCAGGTTAGATGTAACATTTGGATGGTGGCATAGTGGCAGGGAGATGATTTAGTAGTCTAGTGTGGCATGGCGTAGTAGTAGTATGGCCTTGAGTGTGGACTAGTAGTGTATTAATTTTCATATTAGTATGTTAGTGTAGTATTTATATCTTTCTTATTATCTTGCTACTAATGCTTCCATTGGATCAAGAGGTGTAGAGCATGTTTCTTGGTGGATGAACCCATTGGGAACTGTTCGTAGTTCTCACACCCCGTGGTTTATGTCTTTTTGCAGATTCAGGTGCCACCGGTGAGGCACGTGACAGGGGCAAGAGCCCAGTAGCATAGAGACCTAGGGGGTCCAGTGGTATTTTACCTAATTTTGTACTTTAGAGTGGACATTGTATTTTGGTAAGGATAAACAAAAGAAAATTATAAATAATTATTATATGACAAATGTTCATTTTAGTATTTCATTTCAGTTTTATTTAGTTATATGAATGTTTAAAATTGAATGCTCAGTTTAGTAGTAGTTTCACTCTGATATACATGTTTTCTCATTACGCACTTGCCGTTTGAGATGATGGTCATTCCTTTCGGGTACAGAGAGGTCATGCTCGATTGGCGGATCTGTTAGCGTGCCCGAACCGACCAAAATGGTGGTCTCGGGGTGTGAAACCGTCTGCACGTGAAATTCCCAGTGTGGGGCATTTTGATCATTTTCTCGGGGTAGGGCTTCTTTTTAAAGGGTGTCCTTCTCCCTTTCCTTTCCCTGTAGTCAACACAAAGTTTAAGTGAACCATCTTTCTTCTTCACGAACAACACCGACGCTCCCCAAGGTGATACGTACACTGGGTCTAATAAATCCCTTACTCATCAGATCCTAAAACTGCGCCTTAAACTCTCTTAGCTCAGCCGGTACCATTCTATTGGGTGCCTTCGAGATGGACACGATTCCTAGAACCACGTCAATTGAAAACTCGATCTTTCTATTCGACGGCATCATTGTCAACTCTAGAGAAAACACATACGAGAACTCGCGGACTCTAGGGATATACTTGAAGTTCCGGTGCCGTCGTAGGCACCTCTACCATAGTCACCAAAAAGGCTATGTGTAGGACCCCTGAACCCCATGCAGCTTTTTCCCGTGAATCCACTGTGCAAACACCTGTTGATGGTGTATCTGGCCCATAGTGCATCAAAGGGATGCCACAGATGGACCCTGTGAGCTTTGGTTAGCTGTATTGGCCTTCGGCTGCTTTTGCCGAATTTTAGAAAAGGATTTAGGCCAAACGGAGGGTGGATTTGGATTCAGCGTGGAAAAACGCTTGAAAATGGCTTTTTGTTTGCTAAATTCTGAGTCCGGATGCCCAAAAACGGACTCCCGGAAGTTTTACTGCTTTTCTGGTGCATAGGAGAGCCGTGGACCGGCGGGGGTGCCACGTGGCAGGCCCTGATTGGCCGGCGCACGCGGCCGGGTCCACGGAGCGCAGGGGATTGGGCCGGGGTGCACCGCGGGGTGCGTGGACCGGCGGGTGTCCATGTGGCAGCGCCTGATTGGGCGGCTCAGGTGCGCTTGGTCTGCGGGAGCGCGCGGGGAGGCGTGGACCGGGGGCGCGCCATGTGGCAGCACCCGGTTGGCGGGTCCACGGGCTCGCGGTTCACGCAGCGCGCGGGGCAGGTGTCGGGGGCAGGCGCCGTACCGCGGGCAGGTGGCCATACCGCGGGCAGGCGCGGGCGACGTGGGCAGCGCTACGTGGCGCTCGCTGATTCGCGGGCGCCACCTACCACGTTGACCATGGGCAGGACACGTGGCGCTCCCCGCGGGCACTTGCACGGCTGTCGCCTGTTCGGGGACTCCTTTTGCTTCGGTGTTATGCGTAGGCTGGCATATCCGTCGCGGCAGAGCAGGCAGTGCCAGTGTTCACTGGCGGTCAGATTGGGTCGTTTTGACAGGCTTCTTGATACTGATGCATCACTTTCTCCATCCTTATTGGTTGGTCATGTAGAGGCATATTAGGGATAGCATTTTATCAGTTGTCACCTTTATCTGCACCCCCCCCCCCCTTTTCTTTTCCTTTCCCTTTTTGCCTCTGATCACCTGGTGGGCATATCTGAGCCGAGGCTTTACCCACTAGGGGAGGCTACTGTTTTATAGTAGTACTTACCCCCATTGTCTTTTCTTGTTTCTTTCTTCCCCCTTGTTTTGCAGAGTCCTCCGTGGGAGTTGCTGGGCCGTCAGCAACTGATCGAGGTAAGCGGATTGCGGACTAGATAGAGAGCCACCCGAGGGTTGTAGCTGGAGATTTTGGGTACCTGGTCTTCTCAGACAGCTTTTGTTTATTTCTTTTTGGGTCTGGCTTCTGCCAGCTGTTTGTACTTTTGTGGTGAGCTGGGAGAGACATTTGTATTTATTTCCACTGTTGTACTCTTTTTACTTCCAGCTTCTGTCTGAGATACAGTAGTTTTAGTTTAGCTCTGATTATTATGCTCTTTTATTATCATTTCTTATATCTGAGCAGGTTACCGACGCTTCGTGTATGCGGGAAATACCGCATGCGCGGCGAATCTGTAGACGGGCCCGGGTTCTGGTTTACACCCGGGGCGTGACAGATTAAGTTGGTATCAGAGCTTAGGGATAGGTCAGTAGGGACTTAGGTAACCCTAGGCTTTTGGACAGACCTTAGGATGATAGGGCGTGAGTGGCGTGACATTTTGCGAAAGTCGGTGATTTTATAGTTGACTCTTTCTGTGAGTGAAGAGGGATCGACATAGTCTATTTTTGTTGGACCATTATGTTGGCTGCAGACAACATAAGGTTACAGAAATAGGAGGATGTCTTTTGACTTTCGCCAGATTGGGTCGTGTTGGGTTTCGTTGCTGATGTTTGGTTTCTTGTGGCAGGATGCCTCCTCGACGCCGGATTCCTACTCGGGGTGCCCCTTCACCCCCTGACGAGCCAGAGCAGTCCAGACCCTCGGAGCTTACTGAGTTGAGGGCCTTGGTGGCCCAGTTGGCGGAGGGTCAGCGCCGCCAGGAGCAGAGGATTGATCAGCTGCTTGCCCAGAGAGAGGCACCACCCCCAGCTGCTCCTGAGGCCCCTGTGCCCCCTGTTGCACCTTCTGTACCTTCGGCGCCATCTTCGAGTAGCGGGGCCCCTGGAGCTATTCAGCCTTTGATCGCGGAGGAGGAGCAGGATATTGCTGACAAACTCTCCAAGTTTGTTCAGCGGGGACCACCTAGATTCTCAGGGCGGGATGCTCAGCCCTGGGCTGTTGGGAGATGGCTTTCTGCGATGGAGAAGCTTTTTCGGGACTTCTTCATCGACCCGAGGTGTCACGCCCCGGGTGCAAATCAGGACCCGGGCCCGTCTACAGATCCGCCGTGCACATGGGATTTCCCACGTACACGAAGCGCTGGTAACCTGCTCAAATATTAAATGTACAATAAAAGAGCATAATACAGAGCTGAAATAGAAGAACCATATAGTATCTCAGACTGGAACTACAAATACAGCTGTAATATGTACAATAATCTCCCAGCTCACTAAAATAATACACCCGCTGGCGGAAGCCAGACCCAAAATAAAAGGAGAATATCACAGTCTGAGTGGAAGGTACAACGTCTATCTACAGCTTTCGGTCCCCCAGGAGATCTATCTATTCAGCGATCCCCTTACCTCGATCAGCTGCCGATGGCCTAGCAGCTCCTGCAGATGACTCTGCAAAATAAAGGAGAAGAAAGAAACAGAAAACAATAATGGGGGTGAGAACTACCAGATAAACCAGCAGCCTCCCCTAGTGGGTAAAAACCTCAACTCTGACGCACCCACTAGGACTACTAGAGGCAAAAGGGAAAAGGGGAAGTGGTAGATACAAAAGATGCTGAAACAGAAAAACTACCACTACTATGCTGTCAAGACTGTATGCATGCATCAGAAATAGTATCTGACCAAATAAACCCAATCTAGCAACCGATACACGATCGGTATTGCCTGCTCAAGAACCAGTATCTGATCGGCACACGGCACGATCCCATAATATCCAATCGACCGGCACACGGCTCGGTCCTAAGCCTACTCCGGAGCGGCACTCGAGGGGAGCGACCCACACGAGTAAAATATCTCTGTCATCAGTATCACAAGTATCTCTGTAGCACATGTCTCAATATAGCAGGACTGGATCATGACTATGATCAAAGTGGGAATACTCCATCCACTACAGGAACCCAATCCCCAACTGATGCAATAAATAAACCAAACTCAACCCCAATCTGATGCAAGGATAAACATCTGGTCAACCGCCTACTGTCCGCGGTCACCGCAATACCCCACAAGTCCACAATCTAGCACAACTTTGGCTACACTATCCCAACCCCTGCTCACACTTGAGCAACAACATATGAATGCAAAGGACAACAATGAAACATGTTCAAATCCCAATATGATAGTGTAGCAATGAATAGTGGCCTTACCTGATGTCCGGGCATGCATGCAACTGTCTTTATTTTTAAAAGTCGTAAAATAGTGTCAAAGGTTTAAAAACAATTGATTTACTGAATAAAAGTCATTTGCATGCGAGATCATAGCCTTTGTCTCAATCACAGTGTCCCAATATAAGTCATCATATTATTTGTGGGGTTATATTAAATTTTAGGGGAGTTTGTCCCAGCGGTCCTTGTCATTTGTCATATTAATTTGTCCCAATGGTTCTCATTAATTGTCCTGTTAGTTGTCCTGTTAGTAGTCCTGTTAGTAGTCCTGTTAGTAGTCCCAATGGTTCTCATCAATAATCATGTTACTTTGTCCCAATTGTTCTCGTTAATTGTCATATTTTAGGGGATTTCTAGTAATCCCAGTGAGCTTGTCAAAAATGAGGTAAGCAACAACCGCCCACCTTGAACAGCTCAAACAACACCCCAGGTAGTCTCCTGGTTGTCCACAGTCCTCAAATCCTGCAAATCAACGCTCCCGGTATAAATACAAATCCCAAAAAGCACAATATTTGCTGTTTTTCAAACAGCACGAGAAAAGAGGAATTTTTCACCTCTAAAATGAGCTCCTAAAATCCCAGAAAAATCACGGTTGCGTTCCTCGCGAAGAGTAGATCAAAATCGACTCTTTAAACGCCTCGATCTGACGCTCCTACGTCAAGATAAAAATCGGAGAAGTCGGTGCTGTCCAAAAACCATCACAGTAAAAAGGGGGGTCAAAGAGGACTCGGGAATCGTGCCAAAAGTACGAAACGGAGCAAAATGATCAACACGGAAATCGAAGCCCTACCTCTTACGGTCGCGCTGCCGCAAAAATCGTCCAAAAATTCCACCCGGTTAGCCCGCAGTGAATTTTCGACGGAACTGCGACGGGAAATGGGCCGAAAAAGAAAACCGTCGCAGTGCGCCGCGTCGCAGATATCTCACTATCTGTAACTCCTAAATTCTGAGATTCTAGAGAGAGAAAGATGAGAGAGAGAGGAAAAACTTTCGTATTGGGAGTTTTCTCTGATTCTCACTCTAAGGCACGCAACCCGAGGTGCAAAGAGAGGGGGGGTGGGGGACTTCTTATATAGTGGGCCAAAAGGGAATATTCCCACACTGGATCCGATCCGAACACGAAACACCAAAACGGGCCAACCAAAATGCGCCACGCGTTGCCCAAACAGGAAACAGCCGGTGCAAGGGCCATTGGGAGGCTGCCACGTGTCCACGTGGTGCACGTGGTTGCTCCGCGCTCCGGGTTTTCCGGAAAATGTCGGCCCATAGGATGCTGCCACGTGTCATCCATCCAGAAGCTTCTAGAAACCAGCCAGCCAATGGGAAGCTGCCACGTGGCAGCTGGGACTTTCGGTGCACCCGGTGCACGACCAGCCGTGGACCGCGCACCAGCGCCCCCTGCCCGAGCCTGCCCGCGCCTGCCCGCGCTGCCCGCGCCTGCCCGCGCCGCGTTCCTCCGCGCTCCGCCGCTGCCCTGCTGCTGCGCCGCTGCCCGCCGCCGTGCGCCGCCGCCCGCCGCCGCTCGCCGGTCGCCGGAACAGTAATTCCGGCGGCCGGAGTTACTGTTCCGGCGTGAACAGTACCCGAAAGCCGAAAAATAAAGTAAATATACCGTTTCGACCGTTTTCGCGCGCTGAATCCAAATACGACGTCCGTTTCGCCAAATTCTCATCCGAAATTTTGCCGAAAGCTCCCGGAAATTCCCATTTGCTCCGATTTTCGCGCAGAGTCTATATTAAATGTCCAATTTCAATTCTACAAGCTCGGTTTCCCATATACGCTACCTACGGTCACTGTTTAATATTGTACAGTTCCTGCGGGAGTGCGGATCATCACATCCTCCCCCACTAAAAAGAGTTTCGTCCTCGAAACGAGACTTAACAACAATCCTCAGTCCAATGTCTTAAATAAGTAGGGGTGAGCATCCTTCATCTCCGACTCGAGCTCCCATGTAGCCTCGCGCTCGTCATGATTGCTCCATTGGATTTTTACATAGGGAATGGCCCGACTGCGCAATTCCCTCACCTCTCGATCCAGAATTCGCAGTGGGCACTCTTCATACCTCAAAGGGTCCAATATATCGGGGGCTAAGTTTCCCACGAATGCCGAATCTCCTGATTCCTTTAGACGGCGAGACTTTTAGGAATACATGATCTCCAACTTGAAATTCTAAGTCTCGTCGCCGAACATCGGCATAGCTCCTTTGTCGGCTTTGGGCGGTCTGAAGATGCTTCTGAATCACTCGGACCTTCTCTTCTGCCTCTAACAACACATCTGGTCCCAAGGTCCGCCTCTCGCCCACATCACTCCAATAAAGTGGTGATCGACACTTGCGTCCATACAACGCTTCAAATGGAGCCATCTGAATGCTCGCTTGAAAGCTATTGTTGTACGCAAATTCAGCCAAAGATAGATATCGAATCCACCCTCCGCCGAAATCCAGGACACATGCCCTCAACATGTCCTCCAGGGTTTGTATCGTCCGCTCAGACTGCCCATCAGTCTGCGGATGAAAAGCTGTACTGAACTTGAGTTCAGTCCTCAATGCGAAACAAACCTCGGGTCTCTATCTGATACAATGGAGGCTGGTACTCCATGTAATCTCACTATCTCATTTAAATAAAGCTGGGCTAGTGGCTCAAGTGGCCACGTAGTCTGCATGGGCAGAAAATGCGCCGACTTGGTAAGTCGATCTACAACTACCTAGATAGCATCAGCTCCTCCCTGTGCCCTCGGCAATCCGACCACGAAATCCATCGTAATGTGGTCCCATTTCCACTGGGGAATTGGGAGACTCTGTAACTTGCCAGCTGGCACTCGATGCTCAGCTTTCACCTGCTGACAAGTTAAACACTGAGCCACAAATCTCCCGATATCCCTTTTCATGCCTTTCCACCAGAAGTGTGCCTTGAGGTCCTTATACATCTTAGTCCCACCAGGATGTAGGGTATAAGGTGTATAATGGGCCTCTCGCAATATCTGCTCTCGGATCTCTGCATCCGCTGGCACACATGCTCGGTTCCTGTACCTCAGTACTCCCGAGGCATCTACCGTAAAGTCCCCTGACTGATCACTCAGAATTTGATCTTTAATCCTGGTCAAGTGGGGGTCCTCACTCTGTTTCTCCTTGATCCTATCTAGCAGAGTGGGCTGCACGACTAAAGATGTCAGTCTAGCAGAGACCCCAGGGGACACAACCTCTACTTCGAGCCGTCTCATCTCTTCTAATAGCGGTGCCTGGTCTGTGATCAACATAGACAAACTTTGCACCGCTCTCCTACTCAAGGCATCAGCGACCACATTAGCTTTGCCTGGGTGGTAGAGAATATCTACATCATAATCCTTTAATAGCTCTAACCACCTACGTTGCCTTAAATTTAGCTCCTTTTGCGTGAACAGGTATTTTAGGCTCTTGTGGTCGGTGTAGATTTCACAGTGTTCCCCATATAGGTAATGACGCCAAAGTTTTAGTGCAAATACTACAGCAGCAAGCTCCAAGTCATGGGTAGGGTAATTCTTCTCGTAATCCTTGAGTTGCCTTGATGCATAAGCAATTACCCTCCCTTCTTGCATCAACACACAACCAAGCCCACTGTGTGATGCGTCGCTGTAGATCACATATCCTTTCCCCATAACAGGGAGGGAAAGGATAGGAGCGGTCATTAATCTATTCTTTAGCTCATCAAAACTCCTCTGACAATCCTCACTCCAGGTAAACTTCACTCCTTTACGCGTTAAGCGAGTGAGGGGTGTGGAGAGCTTCGCAAAGCCTTCCACAAACCGACGATAATACCCAGCTAAACCCATAAAACTACGCACCTCCGAAACGGTTGTCGGTCGGGGCCAATCTCGGACTGCCTCAATTTTCGCCGGGTCTACCGCCACACCTGCGGCGGAAATCACATGGCCCAAGAAAACTACCTCCCGAAGCCAAAACTCGCATTTTGCCAGTTTGGCAAACAACTTCTTCTCTCGCAGAAGTTGCAGCACAATCCTTAAGTGCTCCTCATGCTCAATATCACTTCGGGAGTAAATCAAGATATCATCAATGAACACTACTATGAATCGATCCAAGTATGGTCGAAAAATCCGGTTCATTAAATCCATGAATGCGGCAGGGGCATTGGTCAGTCCAAAAAGGCATAACTGTAACTCATAATGCCCGTACCGGGACCTAAATGCCGTCTTCGGGATATCTTCGGCCTTCACCTTCAACTGGTGGTAACCGGACAGTAAATCTATCTTAGAAAGACACAAGACCCTTGCAGCTGATCGAAAAGATCGTCATTGCGCGGCAAAGGGTACTTGTTCTTGATGGTCACTTTATTTAATTCTCTATAGTCCACACATAGTCGAAGTGACCCATCCTTCTTCTTCACGAATAGCACCGGCGCTCCCCAAGGCGACATACTCGGTCTAATAAAACCCTTATTCATCAAATCCTGGAGTTGCGCCTTAAGCTCTCACAGCTCAGCCGGTGCCATCCGGTAAGGAGCCTTTGAGATTGGCGCAGTTCCGGGAACTACGTCAATCACGAACTCGATTTCCCTATCTGGCGGCATGCTAGTTAGCTCAGGTGGGAAAGCATCCGGGAACTCGCGGGCAATAGGGATATCCCCGAGTCCCGGCGCCGCCGTAGGCCCCTCAACAATACTAGCTAAAAAGGCTACACATCCTCGACGGATCATCTGCCTCGCTCGGGAAGTCGAAACCATAGAGGCAAAGAAAGCACTCTAACATCCCCGGTATACTAGTATTTTCTGGTCTGTCTCTCTAAAAGTGACGGTCCTTGCGGCACAATCAATAGTCGCAAAATAACGAGCCAGCCAGTCCATCCCGAGGACTACATCGAAGTCCTTCAGTTGTCTCAGGACCAACAGGTCTACTGGCATAATCCAGGACTCGATCTAAATCGGGCGGGGCTAACAGCACTTCTCCATGTGCAGAGTTTAATCGGGAATCTACACCTTCCGTGCACAAGGTGAGATCCTATTTCTAACCCTATGCAATGATGCACGTTCTCTACAAATAAAAGAGATGCCCCTATATAAACGAGGTACGAGTCCTTATGCCAGAAAGTAAATCATACCTGCTTCCTCTCGGTCAGCTACAATAGAATCCTCCGCCAGTGCTAAGTCATCCTGACTGCTTGACAACGGCTGCCTCTCTCCAGAAGGGCGGGGGATTGAAACTTGATCTCCTTGGAGGTCTGTCGGTGAAGCTCCCGGTCGTAGCTGGGAAGTGGTAGGAACAAACGCCGAAGTAGGTGTCACAGTTATCCTTGAAGGACACGTAACTCGTAGGTGCCCAGGCTGTCCACAACGAAAGCATCGACCCCACCTCAAGTCACAGGTGTGCGAAAAATGAGGTCCTTCACAGAATATACATCTGTCTCTGTCGCGAAGCTGTGGCCGTCTCCGAGAACTGGCCTGTCTATCAACATCCGGGGCTGGGCGTTTTCTCTCAAAACGCCGCTCAGGAGCCCTGGCCCTCTCCCTGACTGCCAGATCATTCCTCTGCGCCAACAGCTGCTCCAAACGCTGGTCCTGTCGAAAGCTCCTCGCCACCAACTGGGTCACCAAGGCCCGCAGTTCTCCCAGTTCGGTAGATACTGCCTGCTCGGGCTCCTCAGAAGGAGTGGGAATACCCCCGGCGGAAATACGACGAAGGGGCGACATACTGTCACCAGAAGCCACAAATCAGGAAAACAGAACCCCACACGACCCAATCTAGCGAAAGTCAAAGACATTCCCCTATTTCTGTGACTTTATGTTGTCTGCAGCCAACATAACTGTACACCAGAAATTTGGGTATGTCGGTCTCTCTTCTCCCACTGGAAGAGTCAAACAAAATAAATCAACGACTTTCGCAAAATGTCACGTCTCTCACGCCCTATCATCCTAGGGTCTGCCAAAAGCCTAGGGTTTTCTAAGTCCCAACTGACCTATCCCTAAGCTCTGATACCAACTTAATCTGTCACGCCCCGGGTGCAAATCAGGACCCGGGCCCGTCTACAGATCCGCCGTGCACATGGGATTTCCCACGTACACGAAGCGCTGGTAACCTGCTCAAATATTAAATGTACAATAAAAGAGCATAATACAGAGCTGAAATAGAAGAACCATATAGTATCTCAGACTGGAACTACAAATACAGCTGTAATATGTACAATAATCTCCCAGCTCACTAAAATAATACACCCGCTGGCGGAAGCCAGACCCAAAATAAAAGGAGAATATCACAGTCTGAGTGGAAGGTACAACGTCTATCTACAGCTTTCGGTCCCCCAGGAGATCTATCTATTCAGCGATCCCCTTACCTCGATCAGCTGCCGATGGCCTAGCAGCTCCTGCAGATGACTCTGCAAAATAAAGGAGAAGAAAGAAACAGAAAACAATAATGGGGGTGAGAACTACCAGATAAACCAGCAGCCTCCCCTAGTGGGTAAAAACCTCAACTCTGACGCACCCACTAGGACTACTAGAGGCAAAAGGGAAAAGGGGAAGTGGTAGATACAAAAGATGCTGAAACAGAAAAACTACCACTACTATGCTGTCAAGACTGTATGCATGCATCAGAAATAGTATCTGACCAAATAAACCCAATCTAGCAACCGATACACGATCGGTATTGCCTGCTCAAGAACCAGTATCTGATCGGCACACGGCACGATCCCATAATATCCAATCGACCGGCACACGGCTCGGTCCTAAGCCTACTCCGGAGCGGCACTCGAGGGGAGCGACCCACACGAGTAAAATATCTCTGTCATCAGTATCACAAGTATCTCTGTAGCACATGTCTCAATATAGCAGGACTGGATCATGACTATGATCAAAGTGGGAATACTCCATCCACTACAGGAACCCAATCCCCAACTGATGCAATAAATAAACCAAACTCAACCCCAATCTGATGCAAGGATAAACATCTGGTCAACCGCCTACTGTCCGCGGTTACCGCAATACCCCATAAGTCCACAATCTAGCACAACTTTGGCTACACTATCCCAACCCCTGCTCACACTTGAGCAACAACATATGAATGCAAAGGACAACAATGAAACATGTTCAAATCCCAAAATGATAGTGTAGCAATGAATAGTGGCCTTACCTGATGTCCGGGCATGCATGCAACTGTCTTTATTTTTAAAAGTCGTAAAATAGTGTCAAAGGTTTAAAAACAATTGATTTACTGAATAAAAGTCATTTGCATGCGAGATCATGGCCTTTGTCTCAATCACAGTGTCCCAATATAAGCCATCATATTATTTGTGGGGTTATATTAAATTTTAGGGGAGTTTGTCCCAGCGGTCCTTGTCATTTGTCATATTAATTTGTCCCAATGGTTCTCATTAATTGTCCTGTTAGTTGTCCTGTTAGTAGTCCTGTTAGTAGTCCTGTTAGTAGTCCCAATGGTTCACATCAATAATCATGTTACTTTATCCCAATTGTTCTCGTTAATTGTCATATTTTAGGGGATTTCTAGTAACCCCAGTGAGCTTGTCAAAAATGAGGTAAGCAACAACCGCCCACCTTGAACAGCTCAAACAACACCCCAGGTAGTCTCCTGGTTGTCCACAGTCCTCAAATCCTGCAAATCAACGCTCCCGGTATAAATACAAATCCCAAAAAGCACAATATTTGCTGTTTTTCAGACAGCACGAGAAAAGAGGAATTTTTCACCTCTAAAATGAGCTCCTAAAATCCCAGAAAAATCACGGTTGCGTTCCTCGCGAAGAGTAGATCAAAATCGACTCTTTAAACGCCTCGATCTGACGCTCCTACGTCAAGATAAAAATTGGAGAAGTCGGTGCTGTCCAAAAACCATCACAGTAAAAAGGGGGGTCAAAGAGGACTCGGGAATCGTGCCAAAAGTACGAAACGGAGCAAAATGATCAACACGGAAATCGAAGCCCTACCTCTTACGGTCGCGCTGCCGCAAAAATCGTCCAAAAATTCCACCCGGTTAGCCCGCAGTGAATTTTTGACGGAACTGCGACGGGAAATGGGCCGAAAAAGAAAACCGTCGCAGTGCGCCGCGACGCAGATATCTCACTATCTGTAACTCCTAAATTCCTGAGATTCTAGAGAGAGAAAGATGAGAGAGAGAGGAAAAACTTTCGTATTGGGAGTTTTCTCTGATTCTCACTCTAAGGCACGCAACCCGAGGTGCAAAGAGAGGGGGGTGGGGGACTTCTTATATAGTGGGCCAAAAGGGAATATTCCCACACTGGATCCGATCCGAACACGAAACACCAAAACGGGCCAACCAAAATGCGCCACGCGTTGCCCAAACAGGAAACAGCCGGTGCAAGGGCCATTGGGAGGCTGCCACGTGTCCACGTGGTGCACGTGGTTGCTCCGCGCTCCGGGTTTTCCGGAAAATGTCGGCCCATAGGATGCTGCCACGTGTCATCCATCCAGAAGCTTCTAGAAACCAGCCAGCCAATGGGAAGCTGCCACGTGGCAGCTGGGACTTTCGGTGCACCCGGTGCACGACCAGCCGTGGACCGCGCACCAGCGCCCCCTGCCCGAGCCTGCCCGCGCCTGCCCGCGCCGCGTTCCTCCGCGCTCCGCCGCTGCCCTGCTGCTGCGCCGCTGCCCGCCGCCGTGCGCCGCCGCCCGCCGCCGCTCGCCGGTCGCCGGAACAGTAATTCCGGCGGCCGGAGTTACTGTTCCGGCGTGAACAGTACCCGAAAGCCGAAAAATAAAGTAAATATACCGTTTCGACCGTTTTCGCGCGCTGAATCCAAATACGACGTCCGTTTCGCCAAATTCTCATCCGAAATTTTGCCGAAAGCTCCCGAAAATTCCCATTTGCTCCGATTTTCGCGCAGAGTCTATATTGAATGTCCAATTTCAATTCTACAAGCTCGGTTTCCCATATACGCTACCTACGGTCACTGTTTAATATTGTACAGTTCCTGCGGGAGTGCGGATCATCACACGAGGTATCGAGTGCACATGGCGGTGCACTGTTTGGACGGAGATGCGAATTTTTGGTGGCAGCGGGTAGAGCCACTGGAGTTCCGGATTACTCGGCAGTTGCATTGGGAGGAGTTCCGACGGATGGTGTTGGACACCTATTTTTCTACCAGTGTGAAGAAGAAGTTGGAGGACGACTTGAAGAATCTGCAGCAGGGCGATCGATCGGCTCATGCCTACTTCCAGGAGTTTATGGAGTTGCTGAACTGTGTGCCCTTCGTCGCTCGTGACGGTCCGCACCAGGTAGAGTTGTTCGAGGGAGGCCTCCGTCTAGAGATTTACACACTGGTGCATGCTCAGAGATTTCAGACCCTGGAGGCAGCCGCAGAGCATGCACAGTGGGTGGAGAGAGGTGATCAGGTGGTGGCCAGACAGAGGGCCGCGGTCGCGCAGAGTTCCGACAGGAAGCGACCAGCCCCAGAGGACGGAGGACAGGCCAGCTCTTGGAGACTGCCACGACCGCCGCAGTCCCAGTCTTGTGGCCGTGGGCAATCTGAGAGGAGAGGGCCTGGTGGACCCCAGAGACCGCAGCAGCACTAGTAGCAGCATCAGCAGCAGAGATCGCAGTCGAGGCAGCAGAGATCTCAGCAGCAGTCCTCGAGGCAGCAGCAGCAGCAGCCGAGACAGCCCCGATCTTCGGACCGATGTATCTTCTGTGGAGGTCAGCATGCCGCTGTCACTTGTGATCAGAGATGGGGTCGATGCTTCCGTTGTGGACAGCCGGGGCATGTGCGAGCTACCTGCCCCCTCACTACCTCCTCGGCGCCTTCTTCGGTATCGGCTCCATATCCCCCTCAGCAGCAGCGACCACCAGCTCAGCGGCCTTATGCTCCAGCGAGCAGGCCCTCCACTTCTTATCCTACAGATTCCCGACCTCCAGCACCGAGCGGGCGGGTGTATGTCGCCCAGTTAGCGGATTCTTCAGCGGCAGACCAGGTGGTGGCAGGTATTACTCTACTCTTTGGTATTCGGACTCGCACTTTATTTGACACTGGAGCTTCGCATTCTTTCATTAGTCGAGCATTTGCATCACTTCATGGTCTAGAGGTAGAGTCCTTGTCACATGCATTAGAGGTGCGGATTCCTGATCATATTTTGCATGTCGAGGAGCATTGTATGGCATGCTCGGTACAGTTGGGGCCTTGGATTTTGCCTGCAGAATTGCTTGTTTTGTAGCAGCTCTAGGATTTTGACTTGGTGCTAGGAATGGATTGGCTGTCACGGTATTCCGCCACTATCGACTGCAGAGAGAGGACGGTGACTCTTCGTGAGCCTGGACAGGAGGAGTTCATCTTCAGAGGCTGCCAGAGCACGCTGTTCACAGCGACCATCTCCTCGGCGAGAGCTAGGAGGATGTTGAGCAGAGATTGCACTGCCTTTCTGGCCACTGTGGTGGAGGTGCCTACGGCGGCACTGGGACTCGAGGATATCCCTATTGTCCGAGAGTTCCCAGATGTGTTTCCCCCAGAGTTGACGACGAATCCGCCGGAGAGGGAGATTGAGTTTGTGATTGATGTAGTCCCTGGGACTGCACCAATCTCAAAGGCACCCTATAGGATGGCGCCAGCTGAGTTGAGGGAGTTGAAAGCCCAGCTTCAGGATCTTTTGGAAAGGGGCTTCATCAGACCCAGTTTTTCTCCGTGGGGAGCGCCTGTGTTATTTGTGAAGAAGAAGGATGGGTCACTTCGATTGTGTGTGGATTATAGGGAATTGAATAAAGTGACCATCCGGAACAAGTATCCCCTCCCCCGGATTGATGATTTGTTTGATCAGCTGCAGGGAGCGTCTGTGTTCTCGAAGATTGATCTGCAGTCCGGTTACCAGCTGAGGGTGAGGGCCGAGGACATCTCCAAAACGGCTTTCAGATCGCGGTATGGGCATTATGAGTTTACTGTGATGCCTTTTGGGTTGACAAATGCCCCTGCCGCATTCATGGATTTGATGAACAGGATATTTCAGCCGTTCTTGGACCGGTTTGTGGTGGTGTTCATTGATGATATTCTGATCTACTCCCGGAGTGATTTGGAGCACGAGGAGCACTTGAGGACTGTGCTACAGCTTCTGCGAGAGAAGAAGCTGTATGCTAAGTTCAAAAAGTGCGAGTTTTGGCTCCGGGAGGTCGCCTTTCTGGGTCATGTTGTTTCAGCTGCTGGAGTGGCGGTGGATCCGGCCAAGGTGGATGCTATTCGAGATTGGCCGAGGCCGACGACTATCACCGAGGTGCGGAGCTTTCTTGGATTGGCGGGCTACTATCGGCGTTTTGTGGAAGGCTTTGCGAAGCTTTCCTCTCCCCTCACTCGTCTGACCAGGAAAGGGGTTAAGTTTGTTTGGAGCGAGACTTGCCAGAGCTGTTTTGAGGAGCTGAAGCAGAGATTGATGACCGCTCCAATCCTTGCCCTCCCAGTTATGGGGGAAGGATTTGTGATTTACAGTGATGCCTCACATAGTGGTCTGGGGTGTGTGTTGATGCAGCATGGTAGGGTGATTGCCTATGCTTCACGGCAATTGAAGGACTATGAGAAAAATTACCCTACTCATGATCTGGAGCTGGCAGCGGTGGTGTTTGCTCTGAAGCTGTGGCGGCATTATTTGTATGGAGAGCATTGCGAGATATATACTGATCACAAAAGCTTGAAGTATCTGTTCACCCAAAAGGAGCTGAATTTGAGGCAACGCCGGTGGTTGGAGCTGTTAAAGGATTATGATCTGAGTATCCTTTATCATCCCGGCAAGGCCAATGTTGTGGCAGATGCTTTGAGTAGGAGGACGAGTCTGAGCTTATTGATCTCGCAGCAGGCGCCGTTGGTCGAGCAGATGAGGCGGTTACAGCTGGAGGTAGTATCCCCTGGGGTCTCTGCTAGACTCATGTCTATGGTCTTGCAGCCCACTCTGTTGGAGAGGATCAGGGACACACAGAGTGAGGACCCCCACTTGACGAGGATCAGGACGCAGCTTCAGGCGGATCAGACAGGGGATTTTTCTGTGGATAGCTCGGGAGTACTGCGGTACAGGGACCGAGTGTGTGTGCCTATGGATCAGGAGATTAGAGATCAGATTTTGAGGGAGGCCCATTATACACCTTATACCATCCACCCTGGAGGTACTAAGATGTATAAGGACCTCAAGGCACAGTTTTGGTGGCCCGGAATGAAGCGGGATATTGGGAGATTCGTAGCTCATTGTTTAACTTGCCAGCAAGTGAAGGCAGAGCATCGCGTTCCTGCTGGCAAGTTGCAGAGTCTTCCAATTCCCGAGTGGAAATGGGACCACGTCACTATGGATTTCGTCACTGGATTGCCGAGGGCGCAGAGCGGGGCAGATGCGATTTGGGTTATCGTGGATAGACTCACCAAGTCGGCACACTTTCTACCGTTCAGATGACTTGGCCACTGGAGCGTCTGGCGCAGTTATATTTGGATGAGATAGTGAGGCTTCACGGTGTACCTGCTTCGATTGTTTCAGATCGGGACCCGAGATTTGTGTCACGCTTTTGGGGGAGTTTACAGTCGGCATTGGGGACTCAGCTCAGGTTTAGCACCGCTTTCCACCCACAGACCGATGGACAGTCAGAGCGCACCATACAGACCCTTGAGGATATGTTGAGAGCGTGCGTTATGGATTTTGGAGGAGGGTGGTACCGACACTTATCTTTGGTTGAGTTCGCGTACAACAACAGCTATCAGGCGAGCATCCAGATGGCTCCGTTTGAGGCGTTGTATGGACGCAAGTGTCGGTCTCCCTTATATTGGAGTGACGTGGGTGAGAGGAGGACTTTGGGACCGGATTTACTTTTGGAGGCAGAGGAAAAAGTCAGAATTATTCGCCGACATCTTGAGACAGCCCAGAGTCGTCAGAGGAGCTACGCCGATACTCGACGGCGAGACCTAGAGTTTCAGGTTGGTGATCATGTCTTCTTGAAGGTCTCGCCCTCGAAAGGGGTCCGGAGATTTGGAGTGCGGGGAAAGCTCAGTCCCCGCTTTATTGGACCCTTTGAGGTACTTGACAGAGTTGGTCCTGTGGCATACAGAGTTGCCTTACCCCCACGCCTGGCCGGAGTTCATGATGTCTTCCACGTCTCAGCTCTGAGGAGATATGTTTTTGACCCGTCGCACGTGATTGACTTCACTTCGTTGGAGATCGGCGAGGACTTGGTCTACGAGGAGCGCCCGTTGCGGA
>CM054938.1:22702678-22801028 GCA_029168755.2 Tillandsia fasciculata | reverse complement strand
TCCGAGATGATGTAGTAGGTTCGTTGTCGTTGCTTGGCGTGAACACCGGTGTCGGAGGAGGAGATACCGACTGAGGCACAAATACTGTACCACTCGAACTTGGAATGTCTCCAGTTTGAGTGTATCCGAGGCCGAACTTGTTTCTTTGACCGAGACCAAGAAGTCTGTCCAACTTACTCCTTCCAGAAGAAAATCTCTGTAAGTCATCCTTTAGTTGGCGTATGGTCTCCGTCATTTCCAATTTTTCCTGTCGGCCTCGCCGTTGAGCTTCAAGAAGTAATTCGCTTTGTTCACCATATCCATATAATCTTCTCGAATGCTCATTGGACTCTTGAAGGGAAACATTTGTCTTAATCAGATTGTCCCTTTCCACTTCAAGATCGGTTGAGATAGAGGTTACTCTTTTTACTTCATCTTCAGATCCAGTAATCTCTCTTTCAACCCCTTGTTTTGTTTAGCCAGTTTCTTTGAATCCCTCAAAAGCTTATGGTAGGCTAAAACAAAATCTTCACCTTCCGAATCATCTGATTCATCGTCCGTTGCAATCTTTTCCACAGTGGAGTTGGACAGTGAGTCGGATGTACTTGCCATTAAGCACATGAAGGGAGAAGATGTAGTGGACGCGTGGAAAGCTGTCGCGTTGTCTTCTTCATCACTTGACGATGACTCATTTGACGTGGAGTTGTCATCCCAAGTAACTACTTGCATCGCTTTCTTCTTGCCGGATTCTTGTTGGGACATTCCGTTGCTATGTGGCCGTAGCCTCGACATTTGAAACACTGAACTTGTCCCTCAGAACTTTTCTTATCCTTTGAGAAGTTCTCTTGGCTTCTTGACTTGTAGCTTGAAGGACCCTTGCCTTTCTTCGACTTTCCGAAGGATGAGTTTTGCTTGAATTTCCCCTTCGAAAGTTGCGGCGAAACTTCCTTGTCAAGAGAGCGAGCTGCTTCTCAAAGTCCTCCATAGAAATGTTCTCGTCGTCGTCCGAGGAGGATGAATCCGCGTCTTCTTCTTTAGTTGATTTCAATGCGTAACCTGAAGACTTAGAAGAGGATGCCTTTCCAGAAGAATAGTTAGTAGGAAAAGTCATTTCATAAGTTTGTAAAGCACCTACTAATTCTTCTACACGCATTTCGTCCGGGTGTTTAATTGTTTCAATGGCTGCGACCTTCGGGCGAAATCGTTCAGGAAGAGTTCTTAGAATTTTTCTTACAACTTTAAATTCTGGAATCTTCTCTCCCAAGTTAGCACATGAGTTCACGATGTCTTGCAATCGTGTGTAATAGTCAGTGAAGGATTCATTCTCTGCCATAGAGATAGAGTCAAACTTGCTCGTGAGCATTTGCAGTTTCTGAATCTTCACTAAGTTAGTTCCCTCATGCGTAACTTGAAGAACATCCCAGATTTCTTTCGCAGTCTCACATGCCGAGACGCGAGAGAACTCAGTTTGTGACAAAGCATTAAATAGAGCATTAATCCCTTTGCCATTGTAAGAAGATAAGTCTATCTCTTCCTTGGTCCATTTCGACCTAGGTTTTAAGGTGCGAACATCATCTAAAATTTCAGTTGGATTAGACCATCCTAATTCAATTGATTGCCACACCCTTTCGTCGATGGAAATTAAGAAAGCTTTCATCCGTACTTTCCAGTACGCATAATTTGTTCCATCAAAGAAAGGGGGTCGATTGATGTTTCCACCTTCAACCATTGTTTACAACCCTATTCCCGCTCTGATACCACTTGTTGGGTTTAGGTTAATAAGGATCTAAATAGGGGAAAAAACACCTAGAGGGGGGTGAATAGGTGTAAACAATAAACACTCAAAAAATCATTGTGCGATAAAACCCAATGCGGAAAAATAAAAGAACACACAAGATTTTTACGTGGAAAAACTCCAAACCGGAGTAAAAAACCACGGGACCGATAACACGGCGAAATCCACTAGAGTTAACACACGTACAAGGTGATATAACGTACTCACAGACGACTCAACCTTTTACCATACGCTCCTAGTAGATCTTCCCGCTCGCTCCACGACGCTTCTCGAATCCACGATCCGCGCCCAACGCTGAATCCACAGCGTCCAACGTCGAGTCCACGACGTCCAACCGAATCCACGGTCTTCACCCAATGGTACGCTTCGAATCCACGAACGCACCTCGCTCCGAATCCACGAGAGCGATAACACCTTGAATCCACAAGGCCACGCGAGTCCACGCGCCGATTTGGGGTAAATCGTTGTTTGTTTGGGTGGTGATGATCCGCCGAATACTTAGATCAAGAGTAGATCGGAAATACCATCTAAGTATTCATTAGTTTGATTCAACTCAAGATGTGAGTATGAAAACCTAGAATCAAACTAATCAATATAGATGAAGAAACATAGAATAGATCTATTGATTTCCTTTCTTCTCTATATGTGGATCTAAGGCCGTATAAAATGATATTTGAAAATGACGGCTCTATTTGGATGCCCCTAGAAATGAATATAGGGCTATTTATAGGTTAGAAACCCTAGGAAGAATATTCGGATCAAAAACAAACTTTTCTGGAAAGTTTTACCGACGGCGATCCGGATTGGATAAGCCACGATCCGGATCGCAGACGCACAGAATGCAGTTTCCAGAAAATCACCTGTTCGGGATCCGGATCATAATCCACGATCCGGATCGTTCATACATTTTCACAAAACATCCCATTCGGGATCCGGATTGTACAAGCTGTGATCCGGATTGCAGCAATGTATGAACGAACACCCTTCGGGATCCGGATTGAAAGTCCACGATCCGGATCCTGAACATGTCCCATGTCCAGTTTTTGATGAATAAGCAATTAAAACCTCTTCCAGGTGTTTCTACACTATAAGAAGTATTCGGATCATCAAAATTATTTAGTTAAACGTACTTGATCCTTTTGAATTCTTCTTTCTTGAGATTGAGGTATACGATCCGAAGTTTCTTCATCTTCAATCTTCAAGACTTAATACAATCACGAAATACGCCAACTCAAATTCCGTAACATATTTCACCAAATGTCCTTCAAGTCCACATAGATGACAATTTCTTCCTTTCAATTTCATTGTGGAACTTGAAGCATGCACAGTTTGGTCCTTTTTAAATCCCAAACCAACCTTGCTTGTTTGACCTAATCCGGACATACAATCTAGTTTCTTGGAACCGGTTGAAAGCCTTTGTATGTCGGATTTGAGTTGATGAACTTGCTTGGTCAAAGCTTGGTTGGTGACATGAATTTCTTCAAACTGCTTTTCAAGAAAACCAATCTTGTCCATATATGATTTAGCGTTTGTCTCCGATTGGTTTAGCTTTTCTTGGAGGATTTTATTGTTATCCAAAACCGTCCTTGTTCCTCCTCGAGATCATGAAGTTTGATCTTTAAAGCTTGATTCTCGTCTTGAACTTCAAGTCGTTGCTTCCTCAACTTCTTGATAAGTTGGCCATCTTCTTTGATTCCGCAAGAAGTTGTTGGTATGCCTCAACGAGTTCTTCTTCGTCCGACTCCCCCTCACTTGATGACTCTCCTCCGGATGTTGATGTTTCATGCAAAATCAAAGGAATAGAGTCAGTGACTAAAGATGATAACACAAATTAGAAGAGGGAATTTGAGAGGCATGAAAAGCAACAATTTTTTCTTTTTCCTCTTCACTTGAGGTCGATTCATCGAAACTAGAATCGTCCCAAGTTTTTGCTTGCAAAGCCTTCTTTTTGTATGATTTCTTAGAAGGACAATCCGTTGAAATATGGCCGTAGCCTTTGCATCGATAACATCGGATTTCCCCTTCGAAATCATCTTTTTCTTTTTCTTTAGAAGGTTTTGCAACGCCTTTGAGTTTAGAGGATTTAGAACCCGATGATCCTTTAGATGGTTTCGTGGATGAAGATCCATCGGTTCGATTCTTCCAAAATTTCCGACGAAATTTCTTTGTGATCCGCGCCAATTGTTCTTCAAAATCGGCAAAAGAGATTTCATCGTCGGAACTCGATTCGTCATCTTCTTCCTTTGTTGATTTGAATGCAATACCTGTAAGCTTAGAAGAAGACTTGGAAGAATTTTGATTAGTAGGAAAAGTCATCTCATAAGTTTGCAAAGCACCTACTAATTCCTCTACACTCATCTCATCCGGATGACTAACGGTTTCAATGGCGGTAACCTTTGCCCTAAACCGTTCCGGAAGAGTCCGAAGAATCTTTCTTACAATTTTCGACTCCGGGATCTTTTCTCCTAAATTAGCACATGTATTAATTACATCTTGAAGTCTAGTGTAATAATCTGTAAACAATTCATGCTCTTCCATATGAATAGAGTCAAATTGACTTGTAAGCATCTGGAGCTTTTGAATTTTTACAAGATTAGTACCCTCATGTGTAATTTTGAGAATATCCCAAATTTCCTTCGCGGTTTCACACGCAGAAATTCGTGTAAACTCAGTCGAGGAAAGAGAATTATATAAAGCGTTCATACCTTTCCCATTGTAAGAAGATCTTTCGATTTCCTCTTTGGACCATCTAGAGCGAGGTTTTGGGGTAGTAGAATTTCCTACTTCCTCAACCGGATGCACCCAACCGTATTCACGGTTTGCCATACCCGCTCATCAATAGAGATGAGAAAAGCTCTCATCCGCACTTTCCAATATGCATAATTGGTCCCATCAAAAAGAGGAGGTCTAAAAATATTACCACTTTCACCCATCATGATAGATAAACCTAAAACCCGCTCTGATACCAATTGTAGAGTTATTTAGGATCCACAAGGATCTAAATAGGTACTATCAAACACCTAGAGGGGGGTGAATAGGTGTAATATTATAAAAACCAATCTCAGTGCAAAATAAAAAAACAATGCGGAAAATAAAAATCAACACACCGAGATTTACGTGGAAACTCCAATCCAGGAGAAAAACCACGGGACCAACACGCAATAACAATCCACTAAGAAAGAAGAATAACAAGGTGATTACCGACTCCACGGACTCAACCCCTCCTTCAGCTTCTTCGGACCTTGCGCTGACCGGTTGGATATCCACGCAATAACAATCCACTAAGAAAGAAGAATAACAAGGTGATTACCGTCTCCACGGATTTAACCCCTCCTTCAACTTCTTCGGACCTTGCGCTCCACCGATTGCACGTCCACTGCACACGTTCGAATCCACGAACGCCACTCGAATCCACGAGCACACGTTTCGAATCCACGAAACGCCTTCAACACACCGAATCCACGATGCCACGTCGAATCCACGACGCAAACTCAGCCGGTAAGAATATTGGCTTCGATGGTGATCCTTTGCTTAGATTATCAATGAAGATCCATGGAAAAAATCTCTAAGCAAAGATTAGATCAATTCGACAAAAGATAGTTCTTGAAGAACCATCGAATTGACCTAAAAGAGGCTATAAAGAAGAACGATAAAAACCTAGCCTCTAGGGTTGCTCTCAAGTGTTTTATAAATTGATCGGCCGTGCTCCCCACGTTTTTGAGAAACCCTAAGTGTCTATTTATAGTTTAGAAACCTTTGGAAAGAGATAAGAATCAAAAACATACCTTATCTGGAATTTTCAGGACGGCGATCCGGATCGGATTACTGCGATCCGGATCGTCGTAACGAGATTGACGATTCCAGAAATCCAAGGGTTCGGGATCCGGATTGCAAGGCCCGATCCGGATCGTTCATGAATTTCAGCAACATCCAATGTTCGGGATCCGGATCAGAATAGGCTTGGATCCGGATTGGATTTGCACATGAACTAATACCCTTCGGGATCCGGATTGGATCATCTGATCCGGATCCTGAACATGTCCCATGTCCAGTTTTTGATTTTTATGCAATTAAAAATTCATCCAAATGTTTCTACACTATAAGAAAGTATGCGGATCACCAAAATTATTTAGTTAAACATACCTGATCCTTTTGAATACTTTCTTCTTGAGATTGATGTAACTGATCCACAATTCTTCATCTTCAATCTTCAAGACTCAAGACACTGAGTGTCAACTTGAGCTCTTGTTGAATCTTCTCTAAGTCTTTGATTGCTGATTGACAATTTGATCCCTTTAAGACTCCGACTCAACTCACTGACTTGACTCACGAAATATGCCAACACCAAAATGCCGTAACAATTCATACTGTAGCAACTGTGTGGTTCTCGATACCCTCGTGGGGTCGCTGTGTTGTGGATGTTGGGACATTGGATGTGAGACTTGGTGTCCTTTCTTTTATTTTCTTCCGTAGGCCAATTTCAAAGAAACAATGACTTATGAACGATAAGAAAATGATTGTGAAAACCGTTTTAAAACTTAGGTGTCGTGTGGGCACCCCCTTCAAAACCCTGTGGATTTATGCATTGCGACAACGGCTTTCAAAACCTAAGTGCCGTGTGGGCATGATTTCTAACTATGTGGTTTTTATGCTAAAAGAATCGAACGACCTCGGATTTGTGTGTTTCTTCTGTATGTTAGACCTTGTCTGGCTTGGTTGTGATTAAAGAAATGCTTGCTTTACACTATTGTATTGTCTGCGACGCCGTGCATATACAGAGGAGACTCTGCCCGTTTGCCGAGTAAATCTGTACATGCGGCGGGTCTGGGCACGCGCCGGGGTAAGAAGGTTTTCAACAAAAAAAAAAGTACGCGCCAAACGCTTACTTTGGTGCATCGTTTCCGCTAAATAAAACCCCCGGGGCGTGACACACAGACCGATGGACAGTCTAGCGCACCATACAGATCCTTGAGGATATGTTGAAGCGGGTGTTATGGGATTTTGGAAGAGGGTGGTAACCGACACTTATCTTTGGTTGAGTTCGCGTACACAACACTATCAGGCGAGCATCCAGATGGCTCCGTTTGAGGCGTTGTATGGGACGTAAGTGTCGGTCTCCCTTGTATTAGAGTGACGTGGGTGAGAGGACGACTTTGGGATCGGATTTGCTTTTGGAGGCAGAGAAAAAGTTAGAGTTATTCGCCGACATCTTGAGACAGCCCAGAAGTCTCAGAAGAGTTATGCCGATACTCAGCCGGCGAGACCTAGAGTTTCAGGTTGGTGATCATGTCTTCTTGAAGGTCTCGCCCTCGAGTTGGTCCCGCAATATTTGGAGTGCGGGGGAAGCTCAGTCCCCGCTATATTGGAACCCTTCGAGGTACTTGGTCAGAGTTGGTCCTGTGGCTACAGAGTTGCCTTACCCCCACGCCTGACCGAGTTCAGGATGTCTTCCACATCTCACTCTGAGGAGTATGTTTTTGACCCGTCGCACGTGAATTTGAATTCACTTCGTTGGAGATCCGCGAGGACTTGGTCTACGAGGAGCGCCCGTTTGCGGATTCTTGCTCGTGAGGTGGGGGGCACTTGCGCAATCGGGCCTTCCGTATGTGAAGACCTGTGGAGCAATCACGAGGAGCGAGAGGCTACTTGGGAGCTGGAGACAGAGATGAGAGACGCCTATCCCTTCTTGTTCGAGGCTTCTGATTGAGGTACGTCTACTTTGTTTTTTTCCTTGTTTCGGGGTCGAAACCTTTTTTTAGTGGGGAGGATGTAGGATCCCCGAGCTTCATACAGCTTTTTCCCGCGTTTTCACTGGTGCAAACACCTGTTGATGGTGTATTTGGCCTATAGTGCATCAATGGGTGCCACAGATTGGACCCTGTGAGCTTTGGCTTGTGTTGTTGGCCTTCGGCTGTTCTTGCCGAATTCTAGAAAGGTTTTAGGCCCAGCGCAGGTCTTGAATTGGTTTTCCTGTCGAATGGAGCTTGTCTGCTTTATCTGGGAGCCTATTCGCGGGTATTAGAGGTATCTGCACGCTTTTTGGAACCAAGAAAGCGACCCGGCGCGAAAATGGATTAAGTTACCTTTCCGGGAGCCTTCAGCAAATTATAGGAGTGGATTTTGGGCGCGAAACGGACGTCGTATTTTGAATGAGCCGCGCGCAAAACGGTCAAATGGGCTTTTTACTTGCAGTTTTGGAGCTTGCTACAGTAAAAATTACTGTTCATCGCCAGAACAGTGTTTCCGGCGATCGCAGGCGGTCGGCGGCGCGGAGCGCGAGCGGGCAGCGGCTGAAGGTGGCGGCGGAAGTGCTGCGGAGCAGGCGGCTAGCGGCCGCGGGCAGAGGGGTGCGGGCGGCGCTGAGGGCAGGCGTGCAGGTGCGCGTCCACCGGGAGGGGTTCGCGTCGCGCGGGCGCGCCGGCCACGTGGCGCTTTCTTGTTGGCCGGCGCAGGCAGGTCCACGGTCCACGGAACTTTGGGCCACGTGCACCGGTGAAACCGGGTGGACACTTGGCAGACGGTTATTGGTGCGGCGTTGTGCGCGCGATCCAGCAGAGGAGTTATTTTGGCCGTATCTTCGCGCACAGAGCGTCGATCAGACGGAGACGAGCTTATACAACTTTTTCATCTACGATCGCAAGAACGCGCTCGTCGTATTTTTCTTGAATTTTCCTGAGATTTATTTCGAGGTGAAAATCACTGTTTTCTCCTAGTGTACAGTGTGCAGTTTTCCTTCACAGTTTTTGTTTGGTTTACCCCTTGCCGAATTTTTATCTTGACTTACCGAACTCAGATTTGGGCGTACAAGCTACCGTTGCGAAGCTATCGACGCGAGGATCGCCGTGATATTTTTCTGGGAATTTTCTGGGCACATTCTGCAGGTGAAAATTTAACAGTTTTGAGACAGATGTTGTATGTGATTATAAGAGCATATTTGGGAGCCTAAGTGTATTAGTGGACTTTGTATTGTGCCAGGAGTATTTACGGGTGTGCTGAACTTGTGGAGCAAGGATTGGAGTTTTGGTATTTTCAGCTGTACGGACCCGGACAGTTGCACTTCAGGTGGGTGGTTGTTGTACTCCTCTCCTTTGGTATGCCCACTAGGAATATCAGAGTACCCCTGATTTGATGATGCTAAATTTGTTGTTGGTAGACTTGCATGCTCTAGGAAATTAATTATTGGTTATTTGATCCATGATAAATTGTTGTTAGAATGATTACTTTATTTAATCGCTTAATTATTCTGGACTGCATGTTTAGGGGCAGAATAGTAATTGAGGACTGCAAAAATTGATGATTTTTCATATGAGACTGTCACCTTAGCTTATGTCACTCTAAACTGTTTATTCTTGGAAAATGGACAAAATATTGGACAATGCATGATTAAACGGTCACTTAATTATGTCATCTTTTACTGCTATACTATCTTTGGGACTTGACTTAGGAGAAACCATGCATTTATTCTTTTCTTCTCCTATTATTGATAGACTTGCGGCATAGTTGCTCGGGTTCGAGCGGGGGTTGGACAGTGTAGTCAGGTATTGGGGATTTGGGACAGGTTGGGCTTATGACAGGGTGTTGCGGCGACCACGGATCTTGGGTGGTTGACCGGGTTGTACTATTGCATCAGATTGGGTGATTGGGGATCGGGCTTTCTTTAGTGGAGGGTTTTTCCCACTTCATTGAGTCTTGATCCAGTCCTGCTATATCAGGTTACTTGTGGTTACTTACTTTCCTCGTGTGGGTCGCTCCCCACGAGTGCCACTCCGGAGTGCGCGGCAGACAGACTTTGAGTCCTGGGGACTCCTTTTGCTCCGGTGTTATGCGTAGGCTGGCATACCGTCGCGGCAGAGCAGGCAGTGCCAGTGTTCACTGGCGGTCAGATTGGGTCGTTTGACAGGCTTCTTGATACTGATGCATCACTTTCTCCATCCTTGTTGGTTGGTCATGTAGAGGCATATTAGGGATAGCATTTTATCAGTTGTCACCTTTTATCTGCACCCCCTTTCTTTTCCTTTCCCTTTTTGCCTCTGATCACCTAGTGGGCATATCTGAGCTGAGGCTTTACCCACTAGGGGAGGCTACTGTTTATAGTAGTACTTACCCCCATTATCTTTTCTTGTTTCTTTCTTCCCCCTTGTTTTGCAGAGTCCTCCGTGGGAGTTGCTGGGCCGTCAGCAACTGATCGAGGTAAGCGGATTGCGGACTAGATAGAGAGCCACCCGAGGGTTG
Source organism: Tillandsia fasciculata (assembly GCA_029168755.2). Classification (NCBI taxonomy): domain Eukaryota; kingdom Viridiplantae; phylum Streptophyta; class Magnoliopsida; order Poales; family Bromeliaceae; genus Tillandsia; species Tillandsia fasciculata. Next base: position 22,791,022 of record CM054938.1, on the reverse strand, counting down.
TAGCTGGAGATTTTGGGTACCTGGTCTTCTCAGACAGCTTTTGTTTATTTCTTTTTGGGTCTGGCTTCTGCCAACTGTTTGTACTTTTGTGGTGAGCTGGGAGAGACATCTGTATTTATTTCCACTGTTGTACTCTTTTTACTTCCAGCTTCTGTCTGAGATACAGTAGTTTTAGTTTAGCTCTGATTATTATGCTCTTTTATTATCATTTCTTATATCTGAGCAGGTTACCGATGCTTCGTGTATGCGGGAAATACCGCATGCGCGGCGGATCTGTAGACGGGCCTGGGTTCTGGTTTACACCCGGGGCGTGACACTATGCATCCATGGCTCATCAACTATTAAGCCCTCGTTGAAGAAATCATGGTGGCGAACAAAGTACTCATACAACCTCCGAAGGTGAACTCCTTCTGTCCAGGCTCGCGAAAAATCACCATCCTCACATCGCAATCAATTGTCCCGAAGTAACACACCAACCAATCCATCCCGAGCACTACATCGAAATCCTGAAACTACTGCAAGATCAAAAGGTCCGTGGGTATAATCCAAGGTCCCAACTGCACTGGACTCAACCAACAACAATCCTCCACATGCAAAACATGATCATCTGCACCTCTCGTGCATGTGGTAGCGGCTCTATCTCTAGTTCATGCAGGGATTCAAATGCTCTACTAATAAATGAATGCGATGCGCCGATATGAAACAATGCATGAGCTCTAATATAATAAATCAAAATGACACCTACCACCACATGGTTGGCTGTTGCAGAGTTCTCTACCGGAGTTGTATAAACTCATCTGCTCTATGTCTATGGTCGCCTTTTTGCCTGTCGTGATGTTGAAGCTTGCTTTGCCTGGCTGTAAACCGGAGGAACTCCTGATATCTGCAGTGGTAAGAAAGAAGGCGATGCCATCGATGGTGCTGGGGCTCCTGCTCGAGGATAAGAAAACTAGAAATTCCCCGCCTACCCATATTAGAAACACCGTTCCTGTTTCTGCTCACACTACTATGGCGAATGTGATCCTCCACGGATGACACACCTATCGTGATTCCTCTGTTGTAGCAACTATCGCTACTGCCAGGGTCCACCAAACCGCTACCTCCTCTAGAACCCACAACCCTTAGGACAGAATCGTGGAGGTCTCGAGGGGTCTTTGTCTACTGGTCTATCCCTCATCATCCTGTGTCTGGTTCTTCCCACCAGAACTCTGCCTTGACATGGCAGCCCTCTCACTCATCACTGTGGTGCCTCGCTCCACCCATAAGGCCTACTCCATAGACGCGTCTAGGGTAGACAACTGTTGCGACTGTACCAAAGGAAAGATCTCCAGTCGCAACCCTCACTCAAAAAGGTACACTCTAAACACCTCATCCCTCACAGCAAAAGGTACGCAGTTCAGCAACTGCATGAATTCCTGGATGTTCTCATGTACCGTCCTATCACCCTGCTGCAGATTCCTCAAATCCTCCTCGAGTTTCTATATGATGTTGTCTAAGAAAAAGGCCCCAAACAATATACTGTGAAAATCAATCCATGACATCAACTGGGTGCTCGGCGATCCCGTCGGTCGGACTCTCCGCCACCAAGTATTTGCATCCCTCTCGAGGAAGTGAACCGCCAAATGCACCCGGTCCCTCTCTACCACAAATAGATCCTCGAATAACTTCTCCATAGCACCACCCAAATCTTTGCTTCCTAAGGCGCAGTGCTCCTGCCGGTGAATCGGGGCGAATTGAACTTGCAAAAATGGACTAGCATCTCCATGATATGCTCCTGCTCCGCCTTTGTCAAATGTATAGCCAGCCTTAGTGCCTCTCCACTGGTCAACGACACTGCTGGGGCTACCAGTACTACTGGTGCTGCCATTATTGCATCTACATAGGACGATGCCACTGGGGGAGTCTCAACTAGTGAAGTTGCCAGTGGTGCCTAAAGCGCATGGGCCCGCTGCTGCACCAACAATTGAACTATATGATGTAGAGTCTCCCCTTGTAGCCAAGACGTCTAAGCTAGCCTAGCCATATGTGCCCACAACTCCTGGGCCTCACTAGATCCAATCTGCCCCATCCCTGGCTGCTCTGGCTCCTTGGACGATGCGGGATTCGCCGACGCCACAATCTGACATCTAGGAGGCATGGTGATAGCCTGCAACAAAATAGAGGGTTAGTCACAATAAAATACAACAGGACGCTCCACCTAATCCAGCGAAAATTTAAGACATCTCTCCTCTTCTGGAGCACTATATTGTCTGCGGCCAATATAGTCGCTCAACAGAGGGTAGACATGTCATTCACTCTCCAATTCTCTTGGAAGAGTTTATAGAAATCAATCATGACTCTCGCTAAAATCTCGTCTCTCACGTTAACTCCTAGGATCAAGCCAAAAGGCTAGGGTCTCCTATGTCCTCAACGACCTATAACCTAGCTGTGATACCAACTTAATTTGTCACACTCCGGGGTCAAGTAGGAACCTAGGCTCGCCAACAGATCCTCCACCTCTATGAAAAATTTCGCACAAGCAAAGCATCTAACCTATAAGAAATATAGTATCTACCAATACTAAATAGATATATCAGAGCTGAAAAGAATTACTATAACTAAACATGATCTACTGTACATCTGATACAACGTCCAAGATACATAATCACCTCACACAGCTAAAAGTAAACACAATAATCAAACTATATAGGAACAACTATCTCCCAAAATCTGATAAGCGGGAAAACTCTAACTCTCGAAGTACTTGAGTAGATATCTAGCTCAAGACTTCCTTACCTCAATCAAGTGTAGCCACTGGTGCTGGAACAGAGGCAGAAGACTCTGGGCACCAATAGCAGGTGTGAGAACTACAAAAGAGAGTAGTCTTCAGTGGGTACCGTCACCAATGCCGACGATCTACCCATTAGGTCCACGAGAGTCATAAGTAAAATCTATTGCTAAACAACAGGAAGATAAAAGCTGAAAAGTAAGCCTACATCTATTATACCTTTACCTACAATGCTCAAGAAAAATAGTGGGGATGTGTCTACTCTCATAGGATACTCAAAGTCTCTCCAATCTCACTAACTACCACTTCGGATCTAGTCAAACTTGCGCCCACCTACAACCATCACATCTACCTCACGCCTGAGGGGAAATGGAATTACGTAGGTCACCCAGACGAGCTACATCGATGTCACATAGTACAAGGTCTAGCCCTAGAGCAACACTTGAGGGGCACAACCCCACTGAGGAAAGTTGTGCATCTCAATTGATCTCAAATATGGCTCTTGCAAGCTATAATCGAATCAAATAATCAATCAGGTCAACTAACACGCACCCAACGTGCTTATGACACAATCTGAAGTAAAACTCAAAGGTCTGGCACTCACTGTCAGCCCCGACGGCTCCCAACTATACCACTCAGTGAATCAACTGCCACACAACCTCGCTCGGCTCCTCACAATATATCTCAGTCAACCGGCTTCCACATAACCCAACTTGGCTCCTCAGTATGGGCACAACTCATCCTATGTAACGACCCGACCTACTAGCAATAATAACTCGTTGGGCCCAAACCACAGCCCAAAATGCTTAAGTCCAGTTATTATTACTAGTGTCCATGTCTCATATAAATCCAATCACAATTCCATCCACATCCGATGTGGGACTATTGGAGGCGTCACAGACTCCCCCCGTTTAGGCCTGGCGTCCTCATCAGCCCAAACACACACACAGCAGCCCAAGATCACAAGGCGATGTGAGACTCGTCTCGCTAGCCCTGTCATCTAGACCCAGACTCAGCCGAGACTCGCCGCACATTTCTGGCTGGTTATTGGCTCTGATACCAAATGTAACGACCCGGCCTACTAGCAATAATAACTCGTTGGGCCCAACGAGTTATTATTGCTAGTGGGTCGGGCCGTTACATTTGCCCGCGCGGGAAAGGCCCCGCTGCCGCGCTGTCGCGCCCGCGCTGGGCCTCGCTGCCGCGCCGCCACGCCCGCGCGGGGCCTTGCCCGCGCGGGGCCTCGCTGCCACGCCGCCTCGCCCGTACGGGGCCTTGCCGCCATCGCGTTGTCACCGCGCCGCCACCGAGCGGGCCTACACCCGCGCGGGGCCCTGCTATTACTGCGCCGTACCGCGCCACTACTGCTGCTACTGCTGCCGCGGCCCCGCTATGCCGCCGCCACTCGACTCCTTTCGTGTTCTCGCTGTGTGCTTTCGTGTCCTGACTTTTACTTATTTATTTTGAGTCGTTCGAGTGTCGAGTCTTCGCAATCAACCTTCGGTCATAACTGTTGTTTTATCTGGGGACTCCGTAGGTCAGGGTGTCGTCCGGGGGGGGGGGGGGGAGCCGCGAGTCGACTTCGGGTGGTCCGGTTAACACTGGTTGAGGTGGGTACCTTCTCTGTCATCTCTGGAATTCAGTATTTCATATTATGTTTACGCATGAGCATAATAATACATACATCGTGATCCCAACTAACCCCCATTTTACACATGCATCTTTATTATTACTATCTATGGCGACCGAGGGTCGCACTGTCTTACAACACGCATGATCCTTAATTTGTGAGCCCATAGTTGCTTGCACGCACACCGGCGGTTTGGCCACCGCACTGGTGTATTTTTCCGAAAAGATGGCACGTTGGCCAGTGTACCCCACAAGGTGCCGTAGTGGGGACCTCTCACGGTTACTCAGGGGCCGCACGAGTTCCGTGGAGGGTCTTATAAGCAACAAGGAGGGGCAGGTGCACATATTTGAATGTTACAGGGGCAGGTGCACATATTTGAATGTTACAGGGGCAGGTACACATATTTGAATGTTACAGAGGTAGGTACACATATCTGATTGTTGCAGGGGCAGGTGCACATGTTTGATTGTCATAGGGTACTATGGATTCTTAGGGGGGCGTGGACGCTCTGGTGTTTCGGTTTGCTTTACTTTCAGTTCTCCGTTATAGCATGCTTTCACCCTTATTTATTTTGTCCCCCGGATGTGTCACTGACTCCCCACTCCGTGACAGGTTCAGTCGGGCGCGGGCTTGGGACGGCTGTGAGGACGATACCGAGGATGTGCTATATTTTTTAGTGTCTCCACGAGTGACATTTTTAGGTTTTATACGTGTTATCTTCGTAGTAATTAGTTATGTGTGAGTGGATTTGACTGTGCTATGTGTGGATGTTTAATTACTGTAGTGATCCTTTTACTTTCATGCTCATTAGCTATTTGGCCTATTTTTAAGACAAGAAAATGTTTGCGAAAACAACTTTTAAAAATAATGGGTGTCGGGTGGGCACCGTTTCCAAAACCCTGTGAATTTATCCTTTCAAAACTTAGTCGGCCTCTTAACTTCTTATGCAAAATGTTGTTCTTACTTTTCTTTACTTGTACGGACTAGTGTGGTTAAAGTGAATGTTGTGGATGTAACACCGTGCACGTGCAAAGGAGACTCCGCGTTCGGGGTTGAGGAATTTACACGTGTGGCGGGTCTGGCGCGTGTCGGGGGACATTGGAAAGGAAAGAAGAAAGTTTTTAATAATTCACGTTTTTCGCTTAACTGAAAAACCCCCGGGGCGTGACATCCTACACTAGCCCGAATGCCCAAACCCTCCAACCAGGGTACAAGATAGGTAAAAACAACTATTATCGGTAAATAAAGGCAACATGGGTTAAAAGTGTGTAGGTCAATATCATGAAATGCTATGTCCAAGATTTTCTATCACATGCTAGTAAATTAGTGGAGTATCCTTTACACTTATAGCATACAATCAAATATGATGTCCCAATAATACTATCGAATAAGATATATGATAACTAAACTGGATATAGAAGGTAACTTATCAAAACTAGTTAACGTCAACCCACCTATAACGCTAATCCAACCATAGTGAGAAGTCAGTGCGGCGCGGCTCACACATGCGGCTCACACCTGCAGCTCAAGACCCTTCACACGCAGCTCGTCCTCGGCTCTAGGTCCACTTCGCAATCTTTTCTCTTTGCCGGTTCTACTGATCAGGGCTCAACTCACCAGGTGACAATGCTCAGTCCCAGCTCGGCTCCGCCTCGACTCGCTAGCCAAGATTAACCTCTCCATAGCCTCTAAATCAGCCGAACAATCCTAAGTCGCACACCTTAGCCAGCCCGGCTCATTACTCTAGAGTCAACAGCACAAGCTGGGTGCACTCTCAGTCTCAGCCGTACTGTGCTCGGCTCACTGCTAGTCCCTCTACAACTCCTCACCCAACACTATTAGGGAAAAGGGAGAAAATAGTCCAACATGAGGTCACCTCAAAATCCCATTATTACAAATAACAGAAAAACCAAGAAAAAGTCCCTCCAAATCCAAAACTCCAAAAAGGTTTCAACCTACCTCAATCTCAGCTGAAGGAAGTCCATCTGTAAGCTCTCATCCTTGACAAAACTATGAGCAACATCCTCGACCATAGCCCAAAGCCCCAGCTCGATCCTGGTACAAGCTCCTAGAGTTGGTGTGGTCACTACTTCTACCAGACAACTCCACCACAGTCTCAGGGAGGGTGAAGGAGAGGAAAGAGAGTGAGAGTCCATGGACTTCTCTGGTGCAAAAAGGAATATCCACAAAAGTAAGGGGGTATTTATAGAGAAAATATCTAATATTAGTCTAAAAAGCAACTGAAATCTCAACCACCCCTAACACAAGTCAAATCCGGCAAATTTTTTAGAAAACTCACCTACCTCCAAACATAGTGCTACAGTAACCCCTCGGCTATCATAGCTACAGTAATCACTTGGCTAAGCACCTCGGCTGACCATCCGAAGCTATCTCACTCTCGGCTGTCCAAGCCACAGTAATCACTCGGCTCAGCGAAACACTCAAATACAATATGCATTTGGTAGAACATCTTGGCTGAATCATTCGGGTCATTATTTGGGTAGCCGAAACAAGGACCTAAAACTAGACTGCTCTCGGCGGTCGAAGCTACAACTCCACTTGGCTGTTGGAGCTATAGCACCACTCAGCTATCCATCTCAAGCATCCGACATTGGGGTCCAAAACCAAACCAGCCAATCCTTGGTTGAGCCCTTAGGTTAGTAGTATTCCCAAGCCGGACGTTGGGGATCGATCGAGGAAACCGAACTTTCATATTCAAATGATTTCATTGGCGACCTACAACGTAATGATTGGAGTGAAAAGGATGTCTCTTAAGGACTTTCACCTAATTGGGTCTTGTTTGGTCGGGTTGCCATGGAGCCGAGTCGTGGGATTTCGGCTGTTGTTACTAATGTTGCCTTATGTAGAGAGCATGGCACCCCGAGGACGACCACGGAAGAACCCTCCAATGGCTTCGACTGAGCCGAGAGAAGTGCTCGAGCTACGGGATCAGATGGCCACACTTCTCAATGTGGTCTAGCAGTAGGTTGAGACTTTCAAACGATAGGAGAAAGCCTTGCGGCAGCAATGAGAGTAGATCCAAAGGCTCCACGATGTGCACTTACCTCTGACGGGAGCTGCGCAACCAGCTCGAGGACCCACTGGACCACCTTCTATGGTGTCTACCCAAGAAGTGCCCCGAGGGATCAGATCGGAAGCTTCGGCAACCCTATATGAAGCTCAGAGGGAGGAGCAGGAACGAGCGATGCAAAGTCTTGCAAACTTCTAGAAGTTCAACCCACCGATGTTTAGCGGTGAAGGAGAAGACCCGACAATTGTCGAGTCGTGGCTCGACTCAATGGAGCAGTTGTTCGAGAACCTACGAATTTCGGAGAGGGATTAGGTCACTCTGGCCTTTCCTTTTCTGGACAAGATGGTTTGTCGGTGGTGGAAGGCCGAGAAGAGCAAGCGAGACCAAACAAACTTGCCTCTTCTGATATAGGAGGAATTCTGAGGAATGTTATTTGTGACCTATTCCCCCGACTATGCTAAGCAGCAGATGGAGGAGACATTTTAGAACCTACGGCAAGGGAGTCGAACGGTGCAGGAGTACGAGTTGGAGTTCTCCTGCATCGTGTGCTATCTCCTTTCGGTTGTTCGGAGTGAGGCAGATAAGACTCATTGCTTCAAGAAAGGTCTTTGCCCGAATATCTTCTACAAGATTCAGTCGTTCAACATTCAAAACTTTTGGGAGATCATGGACCGCTCATGTTTGGTTGAGCGAGGGGAGGCGGTCATGCATCAAGGCCATGAGGTGTTCGAGAAGGGGAAGAAGAAGAAGAAGCGACAACAACCGAGCGGGGGTCAGTTGTTTGGCAAGCGACCTCCTAAGATATCGTGCTCACAGTCTATCTGGAGGGTCCCACCAATCTCAGCCTTTGAAGCAGTGTCTAATCTGTGGTGGGAACCACCGATCGTACATCTATGATAAGCGCGATGGTCGATGCTTCAAATGTGGCCGCCCGGGCCACCTTGTAGCCGAGTGTGGACGAGGAGTTCTACCGACGCCTTCATCGGCTTCTATCCTTGCAATGCTGCGGTAGCAACCGGGTTGGTGCCAAGCAGCCTCATCGGCTGGACGACCCGCTGTGCCGAGGCATTCGGAAGGTCTGCGACAAGCATCGAGTGGACTGGTATTCGTGTCACACCCCGGCGTCGAAACTGTGACCCGGCCCGCCAACAGATCCGCTATATATATACACACACACACACTTAAATAATTAATTAATGCGTCTGCTTTATTTGTTTATGATAGAGCAACTAAATTAATATCCAATACTGTTTATTTAACATGATTTTAGAATCACATTTCATTATCTTCTAGTACAAAAATTTGAAATATAAAAGCATCTAAGAAACAAATTTTACAGTTTTCAACACCATCACTACATAAGGTTAAACTAGCAAATTCGATGTTTAATTTGAGAAGTTTGTTCATTAAATTGTGTATAGCAATTCAAAATAGTTGAATTTTGAGGGGAAAAAAAAAAATCATACAATTTACACCAAAATCACCACCTTTGATATGTAATCAGAGAATTCCATCATCTACTTTCATAGTTCTGTTTAATTTTAACAATTCGTTCATAGGCAATTCGATCATATATAAGATAATTTCTATAAAATCATGATATCAGGCTTCAGAAGCTTCAATTGCTTTAGAACATTTTTAACTGCACCAGTCATTAATTCACAAGTCTTGTATAGTAATTTGATATAAATATGCAGAAAAGTGAATTATCTACTGATTTTTTGAAACTTCATTGTCAGGGATCTGCTATACAAATGTAGAAACCAATTTTACAAGAATCTACCTCTTACATGATATTAAAATCTCAAGTTTAAATAATAAAAAAATCTGACACATTTGAAGCGTCAATGGTATATCCCCTAATATCTACAGCATGAAGAGATCAAGGTCAAACTGGTTGAAGCACATCTGGATTTTGTCCCCAGCCAAAACCTGCAATTTCCTATGCCACAAAAAACATCAGAATCTTGTTTGATGCTGCAAGCACTTTGTCACAAGGATGGATCTTTTACTAAGTTTTCGGTTTCAGTTAAGAGAGCGTGCTTGATTGGTTTCAATCCTTTCATGTACCAGTAACTGGCAAGATATCCTTCCAATCTTCTGACCTGAAAAACAATGGAAATGCTTGTAACTGGAGTTTCTTATTGCAATACTGCAGAAGATATAGAAGACCGGACACACTGGAATTGCATTTTGGCAACATAATGAGGTTTCCAATAGCTACCAGCGTTCATCTTATCACGAATGTATTGATTACTTGTTCACAAAACAAAAAAAACTGATGTTACTAGATTACCATCCATGAACAATGTTGCATGCGAAGGATATGGAGTGGACGATGTAGAACTCCATATAAAATTCCTTCTTGGTATCAACTATTAGTAAGGAATAAATCAAAACAAGATCCTTGAGTTTCACTAGCAGCTAGAATAAAGATATAGTCCACACTAGAATATACATTAGCAACTGTGTTTGTCAAATGTTGAATACTGGTGGATAGCAGAAAATTTTATTTAGCAAACAGTAGGTTTCTAAAAGTGCGCACCTCATTTCAAATTTTACAGTTATCTGATTATCTCGACAACAAAAGATTTCTCAATGGTGAATGAAACAATTCAGTTCAGTAAAAGATTTGAAAATTTGAAGTTGACAAATAACAGAGAACAAATGCAATACAGCATCCTAAAGAATTTTAAAACTAAGTTCAAAAATTACAGGATCAACATTTCAATGAATCAGAATTCCTAATACAAGTCATCCAAGGATTTAAGTGCCGTGGCACGGGGTCGTGCCGAAAACTTGCCGGCACGGTACGGCACGGTGCGTGCCGAGCTGTGCCGATGAGTGCCGGTCACAAAAAATACATGCGTGCCGACACATAATGGCATGAAATATTTATTTTCTTTAGCAACAAATTTTTTTAATTGCTTATTATGTATCTTTATCAAATATTTTGAACTTTATTAAAAAAATTACTTAATAATTTTAAGAAAAAAGGGTTTTGAATTGTGCCATCGGCACGGGGGCTGTATCGTGCCGGTATCTTGTTGGAACAGTACGGCACGGTAGATACGGCCCGTGCCGATGGATACTTAAATCCTTGAGGTCATCACAGGCGAATACTTGGGTACCTAGGCAGTCCTATCAAAGCATTTAGCGTCCTCACGGACTAGCCATCTATTGCCTATTGCCTATTCCTACATGATATTTAGGCACTCACTGTGTTTCTCTTAGTATTTTGCTGTATATTACTCATTTGCATGTAAATAAATTCATATTCGCGAACTAATTCTAGCTGATCAAATATATCCAAAAGCGAAATATGCATGTGTGTGACTTCCTTCTTTAAGTAAGTTGTTTGCCTGTCAAATTGTCAGTTGATAATACATTAAAAAGATGGCTAAAGAAGGGGATGCAGGAGGCGTAAGGCAACGAAGAAGGGGAAGCGGCCAATCTGCAGCGATCCGAGGATCCGTAAGGAGAGGAAGCTCGAACCTCCAGTCTGCAAGGAGGATAAGAATACAAAAGGAGAATGAGCTGAAGGAGTCGCTTGCTAGTTCCCCCGCTCCTGTGGGGGAATCAAAGGAGAAATTCCTCGCAAAAGGGTCTAAGAACATAAAGACAAAGTTGTCCTGGGCTGATCTGAAAGGTGATAGCTTAACCTCGTATTGTCCTGTTGATGGAGACTTTTCTCCGTCTAGTGCCAGTCCTTCAAGTGAGGGCATTCAGAAGCACTTGAAGCCCTCTGAGATCCGAGGTAAGGGAAGATCCAAGAGTACTACTACCCAGTGGAAAAAGGAGACCCTGGTAGGCTCCAAGATTCCATTGGAGCTTTCCTATAAAGAGGCTCTCCTTAGTAATTCCCACCTCACCAGACACCTTGCTACCCCTCCCTTACGAAAGCACTTGAAGCCGCCTCTCCGGCACTCTTTCTCCAGCTTCCCTGCTGTAACTGGGAGGTGCTACCGGTGTCTAGCAAGAGACTACCGTGTCCAAGATTGCAGAGAACCACTGCGGTGTTTCTCGTGCTTTAAGTTCGGGCATTCTGCTTTCTCCTGTCGGCTTCGTCGAGGGTCGACAGCGAAGAAGATGCATAAAGCGGTGGGATTCCGACCTCCCTCAATGAAGATCTTCATTCCTGTGATTGAAGGCTTCCTTTCTTGTCAGCAGTTGGGTCGGAACACGGTGCTGGCTAGCATCATTGGCCCCGACAGCTTGGGAATTTGCCCTCAGGAAATGTTAGCTACAGATCTCGCCAATAAATATGGTAGTTTGTCTAATGATTTCCATGTGGCTCGGAGTCGTGAGAGGGACTTCATGATCTTTTTTCCCCAATGGGTTCGCCCGGAAGATCTTGTAAAAAGGGAGGTTATCAGGTTCCAGCATTGCCATGCTACGAATAGAGCCCTTACCGAAACGCAAGGCGCTCTCTGCTGAAGTACAAAGCCTAGATCCAGTTAGTAAATCTACCCTTTGAATGCTGGTCAGATTATAAGGTTGCGTCCATTGTCAACAGCTTCGGTAGATATCTTCGGGGGGATAAGAACAGCATTAATATGCTCGACCTCATCGGCTTCCGATGCTAGGTCGCAGTGGATGACCCCACAGATGTTCCTGAAACACTGTCGCTAACCATGGGGGACATTATTATTTTCGTTATTGTTCGTTTGGAGAGAACAGCCCGCTTTGGGGGCGATGTTCGCGGTATCTCGTTAGCTGGGGGCGATCCGAATGAGGGGGACAACCAGACGGATCCCCTAGGTAGACAAATTGCTAGAAGGGTTAAACTTCAAGGAGGAGACGCTTCTGGGATTAGCTCCACTGAAGGTAACATCGCTGGACTAGAGAATTCTTGGAACTCTTCAGAGATGAGGGATGGATGGCGCAATAGTGCTACATGGATTCCAGTAAATCGGCGTTGGTCACGGCACTCTTGTGAGGCTCCGGCAGGGGCCTTGGCAAACACCGGAAGGGTCCTTCTCTCTTCTCCGCGGGTGGAGGCCGAATACCCAACGGTCACAACTGCTTTAACCAGAGGACCTGGGTGTGTCGATCACAGAGTGGAGGAGACACATACCTTATGACCTGCTGTCATCGTTGGGAAGCATTCGCATGACAATTCCGGTATTTTTTCAAATTCTACTTCCCCGGTGAGGCGTACGAGGAAGGACCTTAAGATGATAGGTTCGTACGAAAGAGAAGAAGCAAGTGTACGAGGGAGCGTACCTCGGCCTACAAGTAAGGGCACAAAGGGGTATCCGGAAGTCCAAGCGACGATCGAAGAGAGCAAGTCGCGGGAGCGGAGCCTCGTATCGAGGAGTTGGACTGAAGAAGTATCTTGGGAGTTGGCGCGAGGATCTAGAAAGGATGATGTGGGTGTTTGGAGTGGGGAAGCTTTTGGTGGTCATGTACTGGGGAAGGAGACCTAGGTAAGAGGTTGGTGGGCCTCCTTTAGTGCTAAGTCAGCCCAGCAGGTTTTCACTTTGAGGATTTTATCAGGTTTCCCCTTGTTGGGCCATTAGACCATATTTAGCAATGGGGGCCACCTCTGAGAATCTTTAAATTGGACCACTACTCACCTACGAGGATGTCTTTGGTGCTTGACAAGTTGGGTTCCGTAGTGGCACTTAGTGCTATGGCCCCATCCAGCAGTCTGGGTTTTTTTGAAGCGACGACTTGGGTGGAACACCCCCTTGATCCCTTCTCTCCGGAAGGAGGTAATACTACCTGAAGTTTTTTTTTTGTCTCAACTGAAAGGAGTGTAGAAGGATCCTGTCATTTTGGCAACGCTTCGCATACGGAGGTTTTGGCGCCTTCTAACGAACCTAGCGAGGAAGATGCCTTGAGTATCGGACCAACGGAGATTGGCTCGATCTCAAGTGTTACCCCCTTCAGAGAGAACGCTCCCCTGGCTTGTCGCCTGATCCACGATTCGACTAAAAAGGCAATAGTACGTAAAATGCAGCTACGGGAGGGAAGAAACGTAGAGATGCCATCGAAACTGTGCACTACCAACAAGGGGCTAGTTAACGGAGCACCGTGCAAAGGCTGTCGGATCCCGACTCTCATCAAACTCAGGGATAAGAGTGAGAAGTGTGGGGTCCTCCTCAATGATGATGAAGTGCAGAATTTTATGGAATATCGGAGCACCACTACTTAGGTGGGCCGTGGATATGGGTTCTAGAATGGGAGGAGGTTTTTTAGTTTTTTACATATTACATGTTTATAGTTGGAATGTTAGGAGTCTGAATGACCTGGGCAAAAGATGTCTTGTGAAGTCGGTGGTTTCCAAGTTTAGAGAGTCGGTTTTGTGCCTTCAAGAATCCAAGGTGGATTCGGTCTCTCGTTTCTTTCTCCGATCCTTTGCTGGAACTTATTTCGATAAGTGCTAGTTCATCACATCGGAGAGAGCGTCGGGGGGGTATGATCTCTTGTTGGAACTCAAAAGTTTTTTCTTGCAATGAGGTACTAGTTCGTAAATTTTCTCTTACTCTCCGATTGAAACACCTCTAGCGGCATGTACTTCTCTGTTACGAACGTTTATGGGCCTTCCTCGTAGGATGGTAAGGAGGAGTTCTGTGTCGAGTTGGCAAAGTTAAAAAGATTTTGCGGCAGACTGTGGGTGATGTGTGGTGATTTCAACATAACAAAGAACCAGATGGGAGAAGAGGCAGAAGCTGGAGCGGGCGAAATATGGCCATGTTCACTGATTTGGTAAATGATTTAGAAATGATTGACTTGCCTATGGGTAATCAAAACTTCATGTGATCCAACATGCAGAATAGCCCTACCTTGGCTAAACTTGATCGTTTCCTAATCTCTATTGATTGGGATTAGGCCTTTCCTTTATCGAAAGTGGTGGCATTGCGGAGTGTGACATCGGACCACTCATCGATTTTGCTCTCCACTTGCGAAAAAATGAATTTTCGTATGTTCAGGTTTGAAGAAGTCAAGTTATGACGAGAAGAGTTTTGCGACAGGATACCGATCTAGTGGAATGAGGCGCCAAGAAAAGTTCTAGTGTACTGACCTTAGTGGCCAAGCTTAGACACTATCGCAAGCGCATTAAAGAATGGTGTTCTTCAAGTTTTTATAGCATATCGAAATTGAAGAAGTCTTTAGTGGAGGAGATCCAACGACTGGACGTTTTGGAGGAACAACATAATCTTTCTCCCCAGGATTTTGAGAAGCGAATGCAACTTAAGATGCAACTAAAGGGTGTATTAGAAACGTTATGGAAAACCCGCTCTCGGTTGCACTGGCTCAAGGAAGGTGACGGTATGCAAAAAAATTTCATTCAGTATCTAATGGAAGAAAACGTGTGAACACCATTTTCGAGGTGACGGAGAATAGAAGGACTATCTTAAGGGAGGAAGAAAAAAGAACGTATTTTTTTAATAAATTCAAAGATTTGTTCACCCCGAACCACCTTAATAGCTCGCCGTTTGGCGATTGGAGTTGTCTTTTTAAGGACAGACCTATAATCCAACCGGATAACCTTACTGTTCCATTCTCTTTGGATGAGGGTAGGAACGAAACCTTCCAATTAGGCAATAATAAAGCCCCAGGTCCAAACGGTTTCAATCTGAGATTCTACCCAAAATTTTGGGAAGTGGTAAAAGAAGCTCTGCTAAACATTTTTTAGGACCCATTCGATGGTACACTGAACACTAGACCAATGGATTATTCTTTTATATGCCTTATACCTAAGGTAGAAGGGGCAAAATTGGCTAATGAGTTTAGACCGATTAGTTTTCTTAATGGTGTCCAAAAGATTATATCTAAAGTACTCGCTAACAGACTCAAAGGTGCCATGAAAGATATCATCTCCCCCACTCAGGCTGCGTTCCTTAAAGGGCGGTCCATCCTGGATTCTTTTGTAACTGCAACCGAGATAGTTAGTTGGTGCTCAAAAACAGGGAAGGACTATTGGAATCAAAGCTGATTTTGAAAAGGCGTACGACAAAGTGAAATGGGATTTTCTGAAAAGGGTTATGATTTGGCTGGGGGCGAACGATAAGTGGTGCGATTGGATCGAACAGTACATCGCTAATACTAAAATAGTTGTACTTGTTGACGGAGTACCAACCAGATGGATTAAGACTAAAAGGGGCCTACAGCAGGGCAACCCACTCTCCCCCTATCTCTTCCTTCTTGTAGCAGAAGGATTGGCGAGATTGATGGAGCAAGTGGTGAGAAATAGAGTGTTGAGGGGGGTGGGTCCCAGTAAGGAGACTAAGGAAGCTATTATCTAGTTCGCGGACGACACATTCTTTTTTTGTAAAGATAAGCGAAGGCAGGTGAGAAACCTTCTCTTTATCTAGCAACTCTTTGAGTGGGCATCAAGGCTGAAGATTAATAGGGCGAAGACCAAGGTTCGAAGTGCCGTGGCACGGGGGCGTGCCGCTCGCCGCCTGGCACGGTACGGTACCGGCACGCCCCCGTGCCGACACGTGGCACGCTTGCGTGCCGATGGATACGCATGACCTCCCAGTGGCACGCTCTGGCACGGCTTTTTTTTATTTTTTTTTGTTCCCAATAAGCTCTTATAATATTGTTTTGAACTGTTTAGTCAAAAAATTATGAATATTGACTATATATAGCTTACTACACTTACCAATTGACATACTGATAATTGTTTTTAATATATAAAGTACAACTATATCTCATAGAGAATAGAAATAACAATATAATAAATAAATTCTAAATAGAAATAACTATATCTCATAGAGAATAGAAATAACTATATCGCATAGAGAATAAAAATTATGAATATTGACTATATATAGCTTACTACACTCACCAATTAACATACTTGTTAGTTGTGACTCAAAATCAGAATCGCTTCGATATTATGATTCAGGTTCGCTGACGGCTTCGCGGTGCGACTTTGAAATTTTGTGGATGTCTGTGGTGGAAGCGAAGGGCTCGGGCCGCTAGGCCCGAGCCCGAATGAAAAACCCTAATATAATTACTATGCATATATAATTACTATGCATTACTGTACACATGTGACTATAAAAAAAAAAAAAAAAAAAAAAAAAACACCTAACTATGCCTGTTTTAAAAAATACAGAAAAAAATCTAAAGAAAAAACAAAAACAAAAAAACAAAAAAAAAAAAAAAATGGAAAATGGGCCGTGCCGGCCGGCACGGGCCGGCACGGCTCGCGATACCCCTCAGGGTATCGCTCCGTCTCGAGCGATACCCTGGGGTATCGCTCGAGACAAGGGGGGGTGCGAGACCCCCCCCTGTACCGTGCCCCTCTTTGAGGGGCACGGTACGTGCCGCCCGTGCCGGCCCGGCACGGGCGGCACTTGATTCCTTGGCGAAGACTGAGCTTTTCCATCTGGGCAGGGACTCTTAAATGGGGGGAAGGCTTGCAGGGATTCTAGGATGTAAATTAGGTACTTTCCCGATTCGATACCTGGGACTCCCCCTGTCAAACGGACGATTGCGCAAGGAGGATTGGTGGTCGGTCATTAATAAAATTGAGAGAAGAATTAAGGGCTGGCAAGCGAAACTCCTCTCACAAGGTGGAAGGTTAGTCCTGGTGAACTCAATGCTGTCGAACCTGCCACTTTACTACCGCTCATTGTTTAAAGCACCCAAATAGGTGATACGACGCATTGAAGTGCTATGAAGGGCTTTCTTTTGGAAAAAAGGATTAACCGTAGTAGGACTCTGTCTTGTTCGATGGAAAGTTGTCTGTAGGAGCAGAAATGAAGGGAGTCTAGGAATCTTGAACATAGAGACTATAAATGTAGCCTTACTTGCTAAATGGTGGTGGAGGTACCTCACTGACAAAAACCATCTGTGGGGCCCTCTCATTGATGATTTATACTACCATCGGAGGAAGCCTTTAAGAGGCGTGTCCTTTAGACCCCGCTCTCAATGGTGGAAAAGCATTTTTTTAACTAGGGATATCTTTAAGTGTGGAACGTCGTATGTGATTGGAGACGGACATAAAGTTAGATTCTGGCATGATATCTGGTGCAATCAAGCTCCACTTCGTACATTATACCCTCGTATCTTCAACCGTGTTGGGAGTCAAAACTGTTTAGTGAACGATTGTTGGGGAAGAAACCAGTGGAAGTGGCATTTGATTTTGGAAAATTTTGCACCCAGCTCCCAGCTTGACAGTGACCTAATTCTAAGGCTAAAAAAATCGATGTCTGAGATCTTCTTGTCCAATAGGAGGGACAAAATCAGAGGGAGATGGGCTCAGTCCGAAGTGTTTTCTGTCAAATCGCTCTATAAGTTCTTACAAAATGGTAGAGTAACTGATAGGAGCTATGTGCAGCTTTGAAAGATTAGGGAGCCCCCTAAAAGTCAAAATTTTTGTATGATTAGTTTTAAAAAGAAAAGTACTCACAATGGATAACCTGTTAAAGAGGGGATGGAACGGAGTGGAGAGTTGTGTGTTCCGTTAGGATGAGCCTGAGACTGTGGATCACCTTTTCATGGGGTGTCAAAACACCAGAGCGTTGCTGCAAGGTTTACTACCTAACATGTGTTTTCTGCTCAAATGCTCTTCGTCCTGCAAGCTCTAGGAAGTAAGCGGACTTAAAAGTGGAGCGACAGGTAGAAATGAATTAGCAACTATTCCCGCTACCTGGTAGGTTACTTGGCTAGAACGGAACAGCAGGATTTTTGATAACTTGAAAAGATCACCGAGAGGATTGATGTCCGACATTCGATCTCTACGGAGTTCGTGGGAGCATTTCTGTTTGTAGTAAGGTTTTTTTTTTTTTTATCTTGAGGCCCAGCTGCCTAAGAATGTAGCCCAATTGATCTACCTTATGAATGAAGCGGTAGCGTGATACCTTAATCTCAAAAAAAAAAAAAAAACATTAATTCATATCAAAAGAGGAAGGAGAAGTGGTTGTAAAGTGCTATTCAAGATCTACAACTATATAAATCCTTTTGACTACTACTAACCTTTAAGAGGATCTTTAGAGAGTTCAAGGTAAATAAAAGTCTAAAGATCCTTATCAAGGTTTTTCTCACTACATTTATTACTTTCTTATCTTCTTTATGACTGTATGTATATCTCCAAACAATAATATTTTCTCATCCTGATAAATATATAAGATATAATACGTACTAGATAAATTGAAATATTATTAAATTGTGAAAATACAAAAAAAAAGTATCATTAAGGCATCATTTTGGTATTGTTGCTGCCCTTTTATTTTTAAAAACAAAAATTCAATATGGCTGGATGTGCTTGCAGATGGACTTACCTTCCTTTTGACGACGTTGGCTAGTTGACAACACACCACATCATATGTCAAAAGTCATCTTCTCCGAAAAACCCAGTGAAGTACAGTTACTGCTAAGTTTTTGTTTTATCCCAAACAAACCTCCTAGATGTATATAGGTTGCAAATGCTCGACCATCTGCCCACACACTCGATCACAGAGAACTGTAACAAAAAAATGATACCTCTACCAAACAAGGCCTTAGTTTGTAGTCATATAAGGCTCACAAACTCTGTCTCTTTGTTCATGGTTTCAAACTTCAGCAGAGCATGCCTCTCAGAATATAATTTTTTTAATTTGAATTTCAAGCATTACTACAAAAACTCATAACGTTTTCCAAAATTTCAGGAGGGCACATGGCCACTGAATTTAGATAGATCCACCCTTACCTAAATTAAATGAGAAATGGATTGGAAAATAATCATCGTAATGCTCATAATTGTTCCATTGATGATAAAATTTGTTCCAAGACTATCAAGAGTGCATCTAACATTAGGTAGTTGTGACATAAAGATACAGAGGAAGAGAGTCACTTGTTTTGTTTGTGTGTTTTCAAGTAACTAATGTGAATTCTCCCAATCATAGGAGGATTTGCATAAATCTTTCCATCACTATACCCACTTTTGGTAGGAACCTCGTGCACTTTTATGCCCTTTATGTTAACATATAGAGGTTCTTAAAGAATGCATGTGCCCTTAGAAGGATAAGATTTTCATGCATAACAAGCAAATTCAACTCTTATCACATGGACATGACATCTTCTACCTCCAAATGTCTCATTCATCAAATTCTAAATATACTAAATTAACAAATTTTGATAAATAGCTTTCTAATAGCAAGTTACCTTTAAGCTCTATAACTCTATTTGATTTGGATGGAAAGCAATGTTGGAGGAGAGAAATGGTTTAGCAATTTGGAGGTACTGGAGGTCGCAAAAGAATTTTTCGAGTCAAATTACCCCACAAGGTTCGGATAACCAAATTCCATCAAAGAGGTTGGGTTTGGACAAAATTAAGTTAAAAAAATTTGTTTCGATCCATTTGGCTTAGGAATCTAAGCACGTCAAAAATTCCTTTCTATCCAATTGGCTGAGGAATATAAGCAAGTGAAATAACCTTGCCAGGATGTAATTATCGAATCCCACCTGAGAGGTTGGACTTGAAAATGATTAAATTCAGAAAACCCTTCTATTCTACCTACTCCAATCCGACTTGTCAACACACCCAACGCCTTTGAGTCACTAAACCCTTCCTCTTCCCTAACATTGCTCTCTTATCTTATCCCATTCAATCCAATCCTAGGTGCCAACCAGACCTTATAAGCATACATCTGAAGGTTTTGTAAGTAGCCAAGTTTACTCCACCACATACTCTTTATACTACATAGTCAAAAATCACTGCATGAAATGAAGTACTTCTAACCAGTCTATGGCACTTATTACCAGTCCATTTGCCAAAAAGTTATCAACCTAGATCAACCTTCCATGAAAATTACTGTAGGAGACACTTTATCGATGGATAAGTCTTACAATTCATGACCTGCATCTTATGATCCAAACCAAGGATGCTAAATGATCCAGATTCAATCCTCGGATCTGGATCCAGTAGGATATGGCTAAGAAGTTGCTTGGATCAAAATTGCCAGCGCAAATTGTTTTGTACATCTTAAATCAAGGGAACTATTTACATAATCAAATTTTCTATATTCTAGTAACAAAAAAATAAGCACCTAGCAGAAAAAGGAACATCCAAGAAATGTTGAGAATCTCAGGTCTATGTTATATCTATATTCTGACAGTCATTAGCTACATGTCGTCCTATTATTCTCTCCTTCTTGGGAACTTTGAGTACTATAGCAGTTTTGTCGTTTCAATCAAGGATAAGAAAATTTACTTATAAGATTTAATTATGAGATGAGAGATAAAAGCTTTTGGAGATTATAGTTGGAAGGAACATTACTCCATTAGTTTTTCAAGTGCACTTTTACCTGCCCACATGTTCCCTCATATATTTTCTGGATATGACTGTGGTAACAATATACAACGCTTGATCTCATATTTATCTGCAAATCTGCAATGGTTTCTCATATTATTTAATGAGGTCACATAGTCAAGCTCTTAAAATTCTTGTACATTTAATGCTATTAAGAACCCTGGTCAAAAAAAATCCCTTGATTAGCGATGATTAATTGTCTAATCCAAGTTGAAACCTAACCTAATTGATTTACGAACCAATCTTGACAGCAAAGAGGAGTATAACAACTTCCACAAGCAAGATAAGAAAATTCTAACAACGTATGGGACTTTTATCTCACATTTCCACCAAAGAAAGTTTGTCGTTGGCTATGCAAGTAAATTGACTAATACTTGGTACAGGTAATATGGCTATCTTTTTCTGCATAATTTCAACTATATATAACAAAACAAGTAAGTCACAGTTGGAGAAGCAAACCATCTTAACAATGAAAGGATCCTCCGAAGGACATAATGGTTCTGCTAAGATAGTAAGAAAGCCGTTTCTATTTCCATAGACAATGTCAGTGAAATGTCGATCTCCGACCTGGCAAGACAATCCTTCATCAACAATAGTAGAAATAGCAATGAGAGCTAGTAATCACCTTAGGTATTTATTCTTACCATGACAAGATGTGAGGCTGAACAACCAAAGTACCTTTCAATTTCTGCAGCTGTTCCAGCTGGCTTTTTAGTCTCTACAATCAAAATAAATAAGCTTAAAGGACTTTCTTCTTAATGATGATATATTGCCCAATAGCAAAAAATGCAAAATAAAAATAACATCAATCATGCCTTACTTCAAGTTCCCAATATCTAATTGTAAAATCTTACTTTCAAAATGACGAATAAAGAAGTCCAAAATTGGTTCAAAATTCGATGTTAAAATGGTGATTGTGTCCTTGGGAAGTTGTAATTCTAAACTTGCGCAAAACTTAAAATGGAGAAGAAATAGCAAAATCCTCCTTAACATCAAATCTTCTAAACTCTCTACCATCAAGTAATAAAGGAAAGAAGATGAGAACAATCTCATGCAAATTAATTGAATTATTAAATTATAAAGTCAATAGCCTTGCTTTCCGCTGGTTCAGAAGCAATGCATAAAAACTAGAGAACAGGAAAGCACATAATTAGGGATGCACTTGCCATACCTTATTTGAGTGATTTTAGATTAAAAAAAAAAAAAATCAGAATTTTACTAAATCTAACGGCAATTCTATCAAATTAAATGTCTGCAGTAGTTTTTTTAGCAAATAAAACTGCAACAATTAACAACTAATATCTAACAGAGCTATCAAATTAACAAAATTGTTAATTTAATGAAGGCCTAGTTTGTGTAATGTGGTGGCCTAAAACACCTATTTTGTACTTTGGAAGGTCCAAAATTTCAAAGTGCTTCCAATCTTTCCCTCTTTTTATGCTACAAAATTGCGGCAGCGACAGTTCCAAAGTACAAAATAAGTGCTTTTAGCCACCACCACATTGTCCGACTAGGCCTAAAAACGAGAATAATACAAATCAAGAAAGATTAGAAGTTAAGGGCCATGAATCAAAAAGTAATGAAGAAACAGCAAGCTAGGGATGCACTTGCCATGACTTATAACGCGGATCCCTCCGATCGCCTCCTCGAGAAGGTTCGCCTCGGAGCCGTCGGGGTCGAACTGGCGGAGCCCGACGGAGTTGCTGAAGACGGCGAGGGCGCCGGGGGGGAATGCGTCGCGGCAGCGGCGGAGGGCGGGGGCGAGCGGGGGCCAGAGCGCGGTGGAGTAGGGCGCCGTGAGGGTGTTGTCCTTGTCGAAGACGACGCCGCGGAAGCCGAGGCGCCGGAGCCCGGCCCAGTCGACCCACCCGATGTCCGGCGCCGCGAGGTGTGGGAGCACGAGTCGCGGCTCGCGCACTGCCGCCGCCGCCGCCGCCGCGGCGCCGCCAGGGTTGAAGCTCTGCCCCGCCGCGCGCCGCCACCAGCTATTGCTACTCATGGTGCTCCGCGCAGTGGTGGGGGTGGGGGTGATTTTTGTGGGGCGAGGACGACGACGCCTTACAGGTGTTTGTAGAAATGGTTGAGCGAGGGAGAGGAATTGGGAGTGGAGCGGAGGGAGCGCGAGGCGCGACATTTTGTTGGTGGTTGGGTTTCGGGGGATTCAATGGTGGGTTTGGATCGGGTTTTGCTGGGAACGATGGATTGGAAATCGAGAGGTTTGGTCTGGTTTGGATTTTAGATTTCTAAACATCGTCCAGTTTTTTATGTTAGGATTAAATGCTCATGTACTTTTCTACAATTTAGAAATAAGTTATATATTTTTCTAAGTTTTAAGTTAATTTATATTTTCTTGTAAACTTTTAATGTCTGACCAAAAAAAAAAAAAAAAAAAAAAAAAAAAAAAAACTTTTTTTATTAAATTTTTATTATTTTTTTTTGTTAACTTTTTTTTTAGCTTTCAATTCGAACAATAAGACAAAATAAAGAAAATTTAACGAATATTGATAAAATTTTAACTGTAAGTATATTTATAAAAAAATATTATAAGCTTAAAGAAATATACATATTGACTTAAATTTTGAAAGGATATATAAGTTTTACTTAAATTTTAAAAGGATATATAAGTTATTTTTAGAAGGGCATGCCAAGATTTAACCTTTTATTTTAGTTCTTTATTTTTAAAAATTTTAAAAAAATATGTAGCTATTATCGAAAAGCCTACAAAATTTAATAGAAATCACCGTATCTGCACCAAGATAATAGCAGCTTATCTATGTATAAGAATGCAAAGAGATTGTACATAGTGATGTGGGTTTTGCGTTGAACTTGGGATCGCTATGTTGCATTTATAAAGACCAATAATAATAATAAACTAGTGTAGTGACCCGAACGATGCGGCGAACAAATACTATTAGTGTCATTTAATAATTAATACTATATACATAAAAAAATATATATATTAAACATATACCTGTTGGAATCGAAAAGATCGCCACGTGGTGAGGAAGCCCGTCAGCATGGACAGCAGACTCAAGCAAATTAAAAAACAACGTGTGGTACAAGTATCGGTCAACATGATCAACTGATGTGAACAAGTTAGAAAGCGACACGTTGTACACCAGAAGCCAAGAAAGAAAACGACTGAATCCGAACGATTTTTAGGTGGGAAGCGACTAAGATCGTGGAGAACTGATTTTGTGGCCAACACACTTCTGGTCCAAGTACACTCCGCGAAATAACGAACGTGCGGAGAAACGTGGGACGTGGTAGAGCACCGAGAAATGCGGGACGTGGCCAAGCAACTCGCCACAATGCGAACTAGAGAATAACCGCAGGCGGAAGGCACGCTAATATAAATAGGCGAATTTCCTCTGTAATAAGGGTCCTTCACACACGCAAGCAAGCGACCAACTGCATTTTTTTTTTCTTTCAATTCCTAGCATCTACAGCTTTCTAGTGTAGCTTCCTATTAACAGCTTAGTCAATAGTTTAGTTTAATAGCTTAGTTAAGGGTGTAGTTAAAAACGTAGTAACTTTCATAGTCTTTCGTAGGAGAGTTCAATCTGGTAATCAGTCCTTTTCCAAATAATACAAAACGATTTGGTTCTTTAAGCTAAGTCTCGCTTATTCTTAATTTGGGTGTTTGATTGTGAGAAGAATCTGGTTGAGCTGATCCCTTCTCAACCTGATTGTTTGAGTTCGTGGCGCACTTTGAGGGTCAAGCAGAGAACCGATCCAAGACTAGGCTCGATCAGTGGTCCGACTTTGGTTCAAGCGCAATAATTTTTTGGCACGTCCGGTGTGACACTCAGGCAAACACTGTTATAATCTCCAATGGCTGAGGACAATAGCTTGAATCTCCGCAATAGAGTTATTCTTAGATATTTAGGGGACGACCAAACTAGTAGTGCTGAAAATGCCAATGAGCAACCACCGGTAGTATCAGAGAATAGCAGACAATTCGCTCAACATGATCTGAGTCCAGTAAGGGCTCTCAAGCAAATGACCCGAGTATTGCATATACTAGACTAGAGCAACTAATTGAATAATGTGAGCCTAGACGCGGTGTTGGCTACTATAACGGCCTCAAATGAAAACATCGCTCAGATCGGGTAGTTATTCGCCTGAAATGAGCAACATAATGGAGGTCCCCCTTACGATAAATCAAAATATATCGGATCAACCAATTCCAAGGATGCCGACAATGGTGGCAGCACAATCGTAAGGAGCCGTGTAGCTGTAAATGGCGCCATTTCAGGCTGCACAGCCGCAGGGGGCAGTGCAACAACAAATGGCCCCATTCCTGGCATGATATAGGCTGATGAACACGAATATCGGCTATCAGCTAGAAGTTGCCTGGGGTCTACCCCCTCCTCATCCTTTATCAGCTTACGTCCTAAATTGAAGGTATGTGGGCTGGTGAGCAGGGCCCAAATATAGGAATTGTCCAAAATCTAGCGGGCCAAGTTTTCCCGCCACCTCCTAACCCGAATGCAGCCCAATCGGCGGCTCTTGCTCCTCCGGCAGGAAATGTCGAGCTTTATGCTCAGATCAAGGAGGAAATAAGAAATACTCATACCGTAGAGGTAGGCCAGCTATGCGGCTAGTGTTCAGGTCTCCATATCCTACAAATATAGACAGTGGCCTTCGACTATGCTAGGGAACAAAATAGCTGGGTAGAGTGAATTTGGGGATCGGGCAGGATAAGTCTCCCAAGCCCATGCGAAGTTAAAAAGGGGTTGGAGCACGTTGTGGGCGTTAGCGCACTGCTTGTGCAGCTACCAAGCTAGTAAAAGGCCCTCAATGTGGCTCTGACATCCACACTTGGCAAGAATGCATGTGGATTGGCCCTTACCCTATAGGTTGAGCAATTGGAGCGGCAAAGGAATGTGACTAATGTAATTGGCTATGAATACAACCTTATTATGAAAGAAGGACTACGGAATTGTTGATATCTTCGTAAGCAGAGAATTGGGTGGTAATCACATGTATCGTGAGTTACTTGGCTAGTTGGAAGCACAATGATAGAAGCTTGCCTTGTGGACTTGAGAAATCGAGTATGGGCATGATTTGAGTTTTGTGGACAAAACTCTTTTAAGAGGGAAAGAATGTAATGACCTGGACTTTTGTAAATTGCTGAGTTATTGTGAAAACAGGCTTGAAGGACTATTCTTACGGTCCTGGTGAAGTTTCAAGCTAGTTGGAGTGTTTTCGATATGGGTTCGGCGCGAAAACGAAAAAATAAAACATTGGACTTTGACCAATCGATCTAAGAACAGTCAAGGAACAACTATAAATAAGTCCCAAAAAGTATTCCAAAGGTTTCCGAATGATCGGAAGAAAATTAGAACTTCGTAGAGTGAAAACGGAGGTTTTCGAGAAATGATTGTTGTTGGGGCCGAAAATGTCGGTTGCCGATTGGCCCCAGGGGTGTTTGTTTGACCCTCTAAGTGTGATGCATCGCATGCCAATGGATCAAGCGATCGGACCGAGGAAAGATCTGCTCAGCCAGGTTCTTCTCAGTAACCCTCGCGACTGTACGACCTAGATTAGCCGAATCAGAGAATGAAGACAAAGATTTGACACGGCTAAGAAGCCGATTAGAAATTGTATTGCTTGGAAAGCGGATACAAAGAGGGGGAAAGGGATAGAAATTACAAGTAATCTATTCCTAGGAAATACGGTAAATGTTGGTATGAAACTTATCTAAAAAAGCGGTAAATACAGATCTGAAAGATATGAAAAGGCAGGGGGGTGGTCCAAGCTTACGAGGTTGTAGGAACCCTTTCTCATTGATGGTTCGGGGTATTTATACACACCCCTAACCATGCTTACATGTGCCGATTTGAATTATCGGTGCGATTTGGGGAAAACCCTCGTGAAATCCTCAACTATTTCCTTTTGAGTCGAAACCTTCTCAAATAGGATAATAGCCGCCTTCCCGTCTAGGTACATCCCCTTATTAGCGCACCGGAGTGTGATCTTCGGCGCTTTCCAATGCGGGATGCCGCTTGCCGTTACAAGATTCGCGCCCCGAATCTCGTACTCTTCATTTTCGAAGTCTTCTTTCTCCGTCTTGATTAGCCGAAGGCTGACTCTGACTCCGCATTCTTCGTCATTTGATCGAGACGGTTTGCTATCCTTCTTTAGCCAACATAGCTCCCGGATGAGGCTCTAATCATTTCGTCGGCTGCTCATCCCATCGGTTGATGTTGTAAGCCGATGGTATGTATCGCGTGCTACGTTCTCACGCGACCAAGATCGGTCCGGATCGGGGCGCGAACCCTTCTTCGATTGCCCCATTCTTCTATCGACTGACGTCTTTAGCCGGCGATTGTCGCCACGTGTCACACCCTTGAGTGGTGAAAATTTTGGTCTCAACAATGCCTTCTCGGCAATCACCTGACGTGTCGTTCGGATGATTGTCAATATTAAGTCAAAATCCCGGCATGCATTCATTGAATGTGAAGCTTTCGACCGAGTCCTCGACCCATGCTGCAATAGCCGAGGTTATTTTGTCGCCCGCTTATTGTGCTGGCCCCATTTTCGAACGCATACTGAATTCGACTCTAATAGGCTCGCACATGATTGAGCTCTTTTAGCCAGATTTTCTCCTTCGTCGGTTTCTCGTACCGACTCTTCTTCTAGAGGCTCCAGCATGGCCTCCTTTGCTGGTCCCCCTCGTGCCATTTGATCCACGACGGGGGTCCCTCACCTGCTGCTATTCGGCTAGTTCCGCCAAGAAGTTTTTTCGTACCCCCTCTTCTGCCACCCGGACGAAGGAGGTTTCGTCTGGGTCTGCATCGACCGACATGTTATCGGTCTGCGCCTTCTTTTTTTCAGCCTCTGTTTCGACCGAAGATGGGGTCAGGATTTCTTCATCGTCCCTTGGTGGCCACCTTTCACGTTGAGACACCATGCCGAGGCCCCGCTTGCTGGGTTCCTCAGCTTCCCGTCGCTTTTCTGGCCCTTCTTGGCTGCGCCTTACCGCGGCCTCTAGGGCCTCCAGACGAGTCTCTAATCCCAGCCGGACAATTTCGTCCGTCGGCTTGGCCACCACTAATTGGATAATCGATGTCTTTTCCTGAGGTGACATGATTGAGCCTCCTACCTTTTGGTTATGGCGCATCGGTGCGAAGGGGTGCCGATGCATGGGTCGTTCTCGCCTCGGGTTCGGCCACGGCCATCGGGCCGCAGCGCCACTGTTGCGGGCGTCAGCCTATAGCCTCTGTATTCGACGCTTCTGTATCTTTGTCATGATCGGCCCTTGCCACCGAGCCGGTCCTGTGGACGTGAACCACTGTTCTACCGGCACGTCTGCCGGTAGGTCCATTTTTCTCAGGTGCTCCCTGAGAATCTCTCTTCTTTGCCACGGCTTGGGCCATGGTTGTATCCTACGTTCTTGGGCCAGCCGAACGCCCAGGGTCTCCACCTCTCCCCTGGTAAGCCCAAAGAAATCTACATCAGGGACTGACGGGGCTTCTCCTGCCCCCAGCGCCCCCCAGTAGGGAGGTCGTGGTGTCGTCCCCCTAAAAGGGTGGCCAGCTGGGCTCTTCTATGCTCCCGGCAATCCGAGCCTCTGGTCGGGCCCGATCCGTTCTGGGCGCTGCAAGGGCTCGTATACTGGTCCTCCTTCGGCCTGTTGACCGGAGGGTCTTCGGGGTACCCCTTGGACCCGGCTTTCTTTCTAGCTGAGATGGGGGCCTTGTTGCTTTTGCGGGGCCCGTGGCCCCTGTGGCCGACTAAGGTCGGCCTCAGCCCTTCTCGGCCGTTGAACTTGCGAAAGACTCTCTAGATGGGCAGGTCTTGCTCTTCTTCCTTGTCCTCTTCTCTAGAGGACTGCTTGCTAGACCATTCGGTCGAACTTGGATTCGGCTGGCGGTCGTGGTGCTCCGCTCCTTCACCATGGTTGATGAAGGGAAACCATTTCCTCACCTCCTCGGGTACGTCAAGGAGGAGAGTGTTCTAGTCTTCCTTGGTCATTTCGGTCTTGCAACGGATGCAAAGTTGGGCCACACCCTGAGCTGATTTTTCCTTCTCGGGGGACTCAGGCTCCTGCATCGGCTCCTTTCCTTTGGAGCCAACCATGTTCACTTGAACGGGATGCGAAGACCTTTGTATTGGTCTCCTTACTGGCTGGGTCCCCGGGCAAGCGATGTCGTGGATGACTACCTCCACATGAGTTTGTGCTTCGGCGAGCCCCACGGGAGATGCTGGGGCCGCCGGTTGCGCCGGTGGAGGTGGCGGCCCGTAATGGCCAACTTGCTGCTGGAATGGTCTCTGTGGAAGGACCTATTCGACGATCTTGCCCCCGGCCATTTTGGCGAGCCCTGCTTGAGGTACTGGGGTTGCCGATTGTGCCGGATGAGGTAGCGACACGTAATGGCTAGCCTGATACTGAACCGGCCTGTTATAGTTGGTATGGTACTGAATCGGTCCCTACGGAGGGACCTGCCCGTCGCTCCTACTCCTAGCCTAAGACAGGATGAACGGCGGTAGGGAGACAGAGTAATCCCCCAGTAGGCGTCCGATTACTGGCCGATGTTCTGCCACATCGGCCACACCCCCATCTGTTACGGGGTCCACTGCGGCTGTACTGCCCCCAGCAGCTGCGCCGCTTGATAAGTAGTCGTCGGCAGTGCAACTTGTGGTTGCACTCTTGGCATTGCCGGCGCCATCATAAACGATTACGTCGGCAATTGCTGGGGTGGTGTGGAGTAATATTTTCCGCTGTAAGGCTCAATTGGGGCCTGCCCGACTTGAGTCGTGTTTCTTTTCCTAGCCGTTATCGCAACCAACATCTAATCAAACCGGGCGTCCCTTGCCCGGCTGTCTCTTTCGAGGGACGCTTGGATCTACTCACTGTTCTCTATCATTCGGGTCATCCGCCCGAATAGCTAAGGCATGGTCGGCTCTGATAGTGTCGACCTCCCATTGGTTTCGAGAATCCGTGACATCTTTACGGTAGGAAGAAGGTAAGAATTACCTGAGAGTCCCGCCGGGCGTGCTAATAAGTTGTTGGGGCTGAAAATGTTGGTTGCCGATCCGCCCCGGGGGTGTTCGTTTGACCCTCTGAGTGTGATGCGTCACGTGCCAATGGATCAAGCGATCGGGCCGAGGAGGGATCCGCTCGGCCGGATTCTTCCCAGTAACCCTCGCGACAGTCCAGCCTAGATTAGCCGAAGTGGGGTGTGGAGGTGGAGAGAGGTTGAGTTCGGCCTAGAGTAGCCAAATCAAAGAATGAAGACAAAGATTTAACACGGCTAAGGAGCCGATTAGGAATTGTATTACTTAGAAAGGGGATATAGGAGGAGGAAAGGGATAGAAATTACAAGTAATCTACTCCTAGAAAATGCGGTAAATGCTGGTATGAAACTTATCTAGGAAAGCAGTAAATACATATATAAAAGATATGAAAAAGTAGGGGGGCGGTCCTAGCTTACGAGGTTGTAGTATCCTTTTCTCATCAATGGTTCGGGTATTTATACACACCCCGAACTATGCTTACAAGCACCGATTTGAATTATCAGCGTGATTTGGGAAAAGCCCTCGTGAAATCCTCAACTATTTCCTTTTGAATCAAAACCTTCTCAAATAGGATAATAGCCACTTTCCCGTCCAGGTACATTCCCTTATTAGCACGTCGGAGCGTGATCTTCGGCGCTTTCCAATGCGGGACACTGCTTGCCGTTACGAGATTCGCGCCCTAAATCTCGTACCCTTCCTTTCTAGAGCTTTCCTTCTCTGGCTTGATCAACCGAAGGCTGACTATGACTCCGCCTTCTTCATCGTTTGACTGAGGCGGTTTGCTGTCCTTCTTTGGCCGACATCGCTCCCAGATAAGGCGCTAATCTTTTCGTCAGCTACTCCTCCCATCGGTTCATGTTGTCAACTGATGGTATGTATCACATGCTATGTTCTCACGCGACCTAGATCGGTCTGGATCGGGGTGCGGACCCTTTTTCGGTTGTCCTATTCTTTCGTCGGCTGACGTTTTCAGCCGACGATTGTCGCCACGTGTCACACCCTTGAGTGGCGAAAATTTTGGTCTTAATAATTATATTTCAAAATTCAAATATTTTGATGGGGTAAAATTATAAATTTATCATGTGAAGATTTGGTAAGTGTTTGATACGTGTAAAAAGAGTTCTGGAAATGTTGTATTTGATTTGGAGAGAAAACGGGATGAAAATCGGAGTTCCGGAGCGAAAATAAGGAAAAAAAAAAAAAGAATGCAGAAAATTGTACTATGTTCGGGTACCCTATTTGAGGTACCGGTACACAATACACTTGAATGCAGGATTTTCCATGGTGTACTGGTACCCCAATGTGGGTACCGGTATCCAATATGTCTGAGTGCAGAAAAACACCAATTTTGAATTCTACAGTGTAGGGTTTTTCAGCATTTTGTTACATCATGTCTTAACCCTAATCCCTCAACCCTTTGTCACGCCCCGAGACCGCCTATTTCGTTAGTTTGGGCACGCTAACAGACCCGCCAATCGGGCATGACCTCTCTATACCCGAAAGGAACGAAACAAGCATATCAAGCAATACGGTGTGTATAATAAGATACAATATCAGAGTAAAACTACTAATAAACTGAACATTCAACTTTAAATATAAATACAACTGAATAAAGCTGAAATGAAAATACTAGAATGAACATTTGCCATATAACAATTAGTTACAAATTCTTTTGTTCAACCTCACCAAAAATGCAATGTTCACTCTAAATACAAAAAGAGGGTAAAAATACCACTAGACCCTCTAGGTCTCTATGCTGCTAGGCTCTTTCCCCTGTCGTGTGCCTCATCGGTTGTACCTGAATCTACAAAAAGTGAAAACCAATTGTGTCATGCCCCAAGATCGCCATTTTGGTCGGTTCGGGCATGCGCATAGACCCGCCAAACGGGCAGAACCTTCCCTACCCGAACAAAGCGGTGATAAATGTCTAATATTTACAATTTTGCACAAAATGGATATATCATGCATCTAGGTCGCTATGTTCAACAACTTGACCTTCGAATATATGCCAGGTCAAAGGCCCTGCTCGAAGCACTGCGCCTTGTCCCACTCGCTGCCCACAACGAAGGGGAGGCAACTTACAATGCGGGAGAATTCGTACTCGTACTCCTGAACTGTACAACCTCCTGCTTGAGGCTCTTAAAGTTCTCCTCCATCTGCTGCTTGGCGCTGTCGGGGAAATAGGTAGCAAATAGGAGTCCCCGAAACTCCTCTAAGGTCGGTGAAGACAAGGCAGCATCGGTCCGCCTCGCTAACTTGGCCTTTCACCAGCGGTGTGCCATTTTGTCGAGGAAGGGGACCGCCACCATGACTCGGTCCTGCTTTGGCACCCGCAGGTAGGGGTGTAAAACGGATTGGGCAACCCGCGGCCCGGCACAATTTCGGGCCGTGCCGTGGCTCGGCACGATTACTGTAGCTTCCATGCCGGGCCGGCCCGGTCCGGCTCTTCGGGCCGTGTTGGGCCGCCCCTTTAGGTCCCGTCGGCACGGCCTGGCACGGGTCGTGGTGGGCTTGGGCCGTGTCGGGCCGAGGGGTAAGCCCGTGGAGGAGAGTACGACCCGGATAAAATGAAGCCCAGGAGGAGAGTATTGTTTAAAATTTATAGCTTATAGGTCCAGATAAAACGGGCCAGCTGGGAAAGAGCTAAGCCTTGTAAACCTTTCCCAAGGGTCAGCCAGTGGCAGACCCTTGGGAAAAAGCTCAACCCCAACTACTTGAGACTTGAGTCTTGAGAACTATTTGAATTATAAAAAATTAGAAAAAATATTTTTAGTTAAAATAACTAGAATACCTTCACTAACATTCAAATTTTTGATTGTTAGAGAAAATATTTTGATCAAAAAAATTAAAAAAATTTTATATTTAAAAAAAAAAATTATTTTATATTTATAAATACTTCTATAAATCTTCAAATTCTTCACAACAACTAATTCTTCATTAATTTTCTTCTACATACACCAATTCTTTCTTCTTTCAAACTTTTTATATAAAATTTTCTCTCTCAAATTTACTTTTTGAGGAAGTGAAGAAATAGGCCGCCTTCGGTGAAGGCGCAAACCACCGCGATCCCCGGCAGAACCCGAGTTCGGCCAGAAGTTTCGACGAACGGTCTTCTGGTGAAGAGGACGAGGAAAGAGGGAAAGGCACCCTCATCCAAAAGGCCCTGCAGGACCCCCACGGCCCGGAGAAGCCGAGGTCGACCCTAGTCGACTCAAGGAGGCCAAGAGCCCTAAAGCAACGGCAGGGATCCCCCCATCGCTATCACAAGGGTGGAACCCAAGGGATGCCCCGGAGATCCTACGACCGACAAGCGTCGCACACAGAGGTTAGAGGCCGATGCCCGTCGCAACCGTGTCAGGGCCCAGGGACCACAGCCGGACCCACGGTGGGAAATGCCCACGCATTAGCATCTTTTCGCGCCGATGCACCACATCCAAGAGGGGGGAGCTTCCTCTACACCGCTGCAGGTTAAGACACCAGTGGACCGATCAAAGATTGCCAAGCCAGTAGACGAGGATGTCTGGTTAGAGCTAGACGCTCATTTGAGGGCACTGGAGACCGCAGTAAGGCGCAACCGATAAGCGCCCGATGGGCGAGAAGAAACTGGGAGGCGTGCCAAGCAAGACCTCGGTAAGATAGCCCAATGCGAGAGACGGCCGCCTCGGAATTACAAGGACGCCCGATTGCCATTTGCGGCCGAAACCAGAGAAAAAGGAAACCGAGAATCCCATCAGGTATAACCACGAAAAGGTGACCCCACGCAAGAGATGGGGCGACGAAGAAAGCTCGACCCCATCCCCGACTGAAACAGAGCCTGAGGAAGGGCGAACCAATGATATATTGGCTGACGAAGACTCAAAAGAAATCTTTTTTCGTCCGGGTGACCAAGAAAGACCAGCTGAATAACGGCAAATGACTGGCCCCTAGCCTGAATCAACTGGCTTGGGAGGGGGCCAGTAGGCGAGGCCACATTGGGGCCTCAAGGGGACAGACCAGCACAAAAAGCCGGCAGATTTGGTCATGGCACCGGAGGCCACATCCGGGCCTCAGAGGTAAAGCCAGAACAGAAAAACCAAGGCCGGCCAGGCCAAAGAGGGCCTAAACGAGACTCCTTTCGCCCAGGAGAGTATCACATACGGGCTATCCCGAGCGATACAAATTTCTCGGGTAGTGAGCAAGAATTTAGCCATAATAGCACTAAACATCGTCTCTGGTGGCAGGAGTTAACTAAATTTCGACAATCGTCCGAGCAACATATCAGGCGATTGTCGAGGGTGCATTGTTGAGATAAATTTTTTCTGCCACGAGAGGGAGCGACATGTAGCGTCAACTATCGGTTGAAGGATATCAGCCGATAGGGGTATGAGCCAGCAAAGAGGGACGCACGGCCTATTTGAGGCTAGCCCCGAGTGTAAAGGCATCCCGCGTGCGACATACCATCGGGTGGAGGCACTAGCCGACGGAAGGATGGGTTAGCCGAAGAGGGGCCTGCATCCCGATTCGGACCGGTCTCAATCGCGAAAAAAAGCAGCGTGCAACGCATACCATCGTCTAGAAGCTTCAGCCGATAGAAGGAACAGTTGACAGGGTAAGGGGCTGACGAATCGCGTATCACCCAAGAACAACTTCGGCTGACGACGTCCACTAGATCATCTCAGTCAGTCGGTGAAGAAGGCAGAAGTCTGAGTTGGCAGTCGGCCGATTCGAGCCAAAAGAGGAAAGATTTCGAATAAAAGGTGTGTGGGTTTCGAGCGCAAATCCCGCAACCAACCCAAAACAGCAAGCAGCGCCCACCAATGAAAGGCGCCGAGAATCACGCTCTGGTGCGGCAACTAGGTGACGAACCTAGACGGAAAAAAAGGTTACTATCCTGCTAAGGATAGACGACTTGTCAGAGAGTCGTTCATGATTTCATGATGATTTCTCCCAATAAACGTCGATAATTCAAATCAGTGCCTAATAAGTTGGTTCGGGATGTGTATAAAAATCTGAACCATCGAAGAGATCAGGATCCGGCAACCTCATATGTCACGCCCCGAGTTTAAAAACCGGTCTAAATTTTTTTTTTTTTTTTTTTTTTTAATCAGAGTTATTAGAAACTGGGCGTAACAGACCGCCACATGCATAGGAAATCCTCTATCCAGACAGAATCTTTCCTATACATGTACGGCTAGGCAAGTACACAATACATTCAGAGTTCAAGTACAGATAACTTAACTAATAACTTATCTGATAACTGGACTAATAAAATACCGTATCTGATCATATCCCAAAATGTCAGATCCTCAGGGGAACAGCTCTATCGTGATCACCTCACCAGATCGTCCCGACATCTCACCACCCAACGATCCTGAAAAACAGTCACCCGAGGGTGTGAGACACATAAGTGTATCCCAGTGGGCACGACGAGCCGAGAAATAGCTAATCGTACCTACTGGATATAATAATCTGCGGATAGTAACAGGTTAGTGGATAAGGCTAAATAAGCAAATAGCAGGTCTACAGAAAAGCAAAGTATACCGAGTAGAAGTTAAATAATCGAACTACGAATCCCCTGATAAGCAATGTGTACTGAAGGAACTGAACGGTAAAATGCAAATATATATTCTAAGCAAAGTACCATTACCAGGGATTAATCAACAGTGCAGATATACAGTCTAAGCCAAGTAAGATCAAATATGGACCAATAGAACAGAGTATGCATATATAACACAATCATACTATGCATGATAAATCTATAACAGATATGAAAATGCAGGTAATCAAACAAGCAGGAATATCAAGAAGGTGCATCAAAGGTAGTACCACGAATATACCCAATCAAATGTCACTTTTGGCCACAAGGGCCTCAGGCTAAACTGCCATGGAGCATATGGACCTCAGGCCTAAAGCCACTTTTGGTCATTGGGGCCTCAGGCCTAAAGCCACTGTCGGACACCGAGCAAAACTGCCATGGAGCATAAGGACCTCAGGCCTAAAGCCACTGTCGGTCATTGGGGCCTCAGGCCTAAAGCCGCTTTCGGACACCCAGCAAAACTGTCATGGAGCATAAGGACCTCAGGCCTAAAGCCACTGTCGGTCATTGGGGCCTCAGGCCTAAAGCCACTGTCGGACACCCAGCAAAACTGTCATGGAGCATAAGGACCTCAAGCATGGCATGTGTCCAGGAAAATGCATATCTACTGCCGAAGAAAACATGATATATCTCAATAAAGTAATCAAGCAACTGCTGGAATATGAGCATGATGTATAACTACTGCTGGAAATCAAGGCATAATAAAAGTTCATCTGTGGGATCAAGGCTATGCAGATGTAAGGATTTTATGCTAATATGCAAGCAAGTAGTAAGAGCGGGTACAACTCAGTAGCAATCATAATGCTGGATCTAAATCCACGGTCGGTAGACCGGACAATCGGCGAGAAGCCGAGGAAATCCCCATCGGGATATCGATACTGATGCAAATCATAATGCTGAATCTAAATCCACGGTCGGTGGACCGGATAGTCGGCGAGAAGCCGAGGAAAATCCCCATCGGGATATCGATACTGATGAAATCATGCCAGGAACTGAGACTAGAACTCCTATTATATAGGAACAAGCACATGTAGGCATAATTAGGGCTGAAATCAAAAACAAGTGTCCGACTGGACTAAAGCAACCAGAGGGCCGAAAAGATAAAGCCCGGACCGAAGATAACCCACCTCATTGTAGGCTGATCCTGAACTCCCGCCGGTCTACTGAGACACTGGTGCCGAACTGCTAGGCCCTGAACATATAACTGAAATCAGTGACTATCTCGCTCAAACCCAACCCGACTAATCACTAAAACAATCTGGAAACTGTCCACTACAGTTACTGATTCCTAAACATCATGTTTTAGGTAATTAGATCGACTGAGTCGTCAATTTAACTATTTAAGTGATTAATTTACCAAAATGCCCTTTGAAATCCTTTTAGAACCTTACTTGGGCTTCAGAGTTTTCCGATGATGATACTAAGACACTAGGCCAACCAGGACAGTGTCGTAGGCATTCTGAGGCATCAATAATAATCCAAAACCAAACCGGAAACGCGATCTCGCGCGGAAGTCCGTAAAATCGACGATTTTACCGATTTACGAAATTTATCTGATTTCCGCTCAACTGGAGCCTTTGGAACTTATATAAAATGTCTAATACATGTATTGTCACTGTCTAAAGACATCAACAAAGTCACAATTGCAACTTGATCCAAAATAACTCTTAATTTGCATAAAAACCATACATATGACACTATTTTGGTCCATTCTTTAAAACCTGGAGTCCAAAATTAGCGCCGTAAGTTTCAGCGTGTCACAATTGATGAGACGGACCCCATGCTCACTGGTTTGGGTCAGCACGAAACCCAAGAACAAAGTTGGCTCTTTAACATCCTACATTCAAAATACTGTTTTAACTTGTTCTTGAAATTTAGGAGTCCAAAAACTACGCGGCAAGTTTTAGTGTGTCTGGGACGACGAGATAAAACCCGTGCTCACAAGACTGGGTTTATACGAAGTCCGAGGGCAAAGTTGGCCCATAATCATTTAAACATACAATTGTACTCATGCTATTATTAAAAATATACTCAACTAAAATCAAGTTTTAAGTGAGCATCATGCTCTGGGTATCCTACTGAGTCGAGGGCTCACCTCGGGTGCGTCGGAGGTCAGCCGGAGAATTCACCGGAGCAACACCACCAAAGGCTCTAGGCTCGGGTTGCACCAACCAAAGATCCAACCAAGTATAACCCTGAACCAAGTTGAGCACGAATTAAAGAAACTTTCCAGATGAAGCTTGGTCACGGTCAGGATCTGCACCGGCCGCCAGAGGTGGCGGTTGGCCGGAAAACCAATATTATTCTTATTAAAGAAAAGGTTGGATCAACTTCATACACAGAGGCTTTTGGGCCAATCCAACTTGATGGAAACCTTGTATAGGAGGTTTAGAGCCTACCTTGGTTAATGATCGGAACCAGGAAGCGGCGGCGCCGGCCGGCGGTTGACCTCGGTTCCGAGAATTGGTGCAACTTCAAAGACATAAGGTCCCACGTTAAAGTTCACATGCAAAGGGTTGGGAAGCTCCAAACTAACCATGAGAACCTACCTGTACCGGTTTCCCACTACGCGAAGTCCCCAGTTGGCCGGAATCCGAGTTCGCCGGAAAATGGAGGCTCTAATGGCGGAATCCGGTCGGGTGGATTCAAGCGGAATCCGGTCGGGTGGATTCAAGCCTCAGCAACTTGGACCAAAGTGTTCTGCACGTTGCTAGGGACCTTCCTGCAGTGGTGGCTGGCGAGGAGGTCGAGCGGCGGCGCCGGAAAAGCTGCTCCGGCGAAGTGTAAAGAAGCCCGGTTCTAGGGCTTGGCCACGCGACACCGATTCACGTCCGATCAACACGAGACTTCGGGAGGGCCTTACAGTCTCCAAGAGGAAGAGAATGAACGGTCTTGATCAAGATTCCAACGGCCCGATGAGTCTCGAGATCAAGGTCGGCCAAACAAAGGTTCCGGCGACAAAGTTCCACCCGCCGGCTGTCGGAGGCACGGCGACGTCTCGGACTTGCCGGAACTTGGAGAAGATGGTGCTCCGCGGCGGCGCGGCGATGGCTGGGGTCGGGGATGCCCAGTCTCGGACGCGGACACCCCGAAGTCTTTCCAGTAGAAGCTTGAGCCAACTTCGGACTTCCCAAAAGCGTTACCAACTTCCACCCGAGAGGATTGAAGCTTGCGCGGTTCTCTCCTCGGCTGCTCCGGTGTCGGGAGAAGGTTGTGGCGCGTCTGGTTTCCGAAGGAGAAGAGGTGTGGGAGGCGAAGTTTTTAGAGAGGGCATTGAAGAAGAAACTTCGACGCGTGGGGGAGGGGGTAACGAGGAGTCGCACGCGGTTTGCTTTGCATGCGTAAAAGCCAAATTGCACAAAACCCCCTTCTATATCATGCATTTTAACTTAGGCCCTAAACCAGTTGTATCACTTTAACACTTAAGTCCCTCTCTTTTTGATTTATTTGAAAAATACCCTTCATTCCTCGTATTTTACGCTTTTCGAGGCATTTCGCTCGTCAGAACGAAAAACGGATTTCGCCATTGCGTCCGGCACGTCGAAATCTATAAGACAGCGATTTTTGTTCTTCGACGCGATGTCCAGATAAATTTTCGTTCCATAAAAACTGTCCAATTTTACAGTTTTTACGCTTCTCGAGATTCCAGGGTCGTCAAATGAAATTTTCGTCTGCGCCATTGAGTCCGGATCGACGAGACCGATGGAAACGACTACTTGGACGACTGTATCCGGACTCCGAACAGCGAAATAGTGTACGTTGCAGTCGACGGAGCCCGAAATTTAGTGGTTACTGTTCATCAACAGTAATAACTTAAGTCACTGTGCACAGACCACTGTTCCCCTTTTGTCGCGAAATTCGCTCGCTTCTTCTTTAATTTCTGGAAGATCCGACCGTCGGATCGAAAAGTGCTGAATATGAAACTCGCTCAGTTCGACGAGACGATCACAACGATCAACTCGGATTTCCAAGATCATGTCCGAATTAAAAATTAGCCTTTTTGCCTCGTAATTCGTGCAACTTGCACTATGGCAATTGACCAAGTAGATCAAATTAAACTTCTTGAACACAAACTCAGGCTGAAAATTACTTTTATTTAATTTATTAAAAATAAAATATTCCGGATTATTACATCATAAGCCCGGTACCACCCCAGCTTTTCATTTATCTAGGAGTAGGGTAACTTAACTCATTTTTCTTCTTTTTTTATTGTTTTCCTAGGAGTAGGCTTAATTGTAATCCTTCTATCTTTTTTCCCTACTTGTATTCCCTTCTTTTTATCAATATAAAGTGTAAACCGACCATTCGATCGTGTCTTTATTTATGCATTTAGAGTGTAAACCGGCTCAGCCGTGTCTTTATTTGCTTTTCTTTCTTATTTACACATTTAGAGTGTAAACCGGCTCATTGGCTGTGTCTTTATTTGCTTATTTGTGCTTTTAGAGTATAAACAGGCTCACTAGCTGTGTCTCTATTTGCATTGACATTACAATCGGCTCATCAGCCGTACATTTATATCTCTACCCGGTTCGACTACCCTAGGTCGAAATCGGCGATCCCTCTGTACCTCTATAAACCCGCTTCGGCTGTCCTCAGTCGAGCGATCGTGAGAAGTTACCAGAGGAGAACCCAACCGAGCGGATTCCTCCTCGGTCCGATTGCTTGATTGTTGGCACGCGGCGCACTTCGACACCTCTGGAGGGTCACCCAAAGGGGCCAATCGCACGGAAGCCACATTTTGGCCCCAACACTCCTTTCTAAGCAATACAATTCCTAATCAGCTCCTTAGCCGTGTCAATTCTTTGTCTTTTTTTCTCTGAGTCGGCTACTCTAGGCCGGACTCAACCTTTCTCCACCTCTATATCCCGATTCGGCTAATCTAAGCTGAACGGACGTGAGAGTTGAGTTAGAAGAACCCAGCCGAGCAGATCCCTTCTCGTCCCGATCGCTT
The DNA here is from genome assembly GCA_029168755.2 of Tillandsia fasciculata. Lineage (NCBI taxonomy): Eukaryota > Viridiplantae > Streptophyta > Magnoliopsida > Poales > Bromeliaceae > Tillandsia > Tillandsia fasciculata. Next base: position 22,750,786 of record CM054938.1, on the reverse strand, counting down.
GATCCATTGGCACGCGGCGCATCACACTCAGAGGGTCAAACGAACACCCGGGACCGATCAACCACTGACATTTTTGGCCCTAACAACTTTAGTGGCACGCCTAATGGGACTCTCAGGTAATTCTTACCTTCTTCCTACCGTAAATATGTCAGGGACTCCCGAAACCAGTGGGAGGTCAGCACTACGAGAGCCCACCCTGTCTCAATTATTCAAGCAAATGATCCAAATAATGAGATCTCTCAAGTGAGCACAACTGTCTCTCGAAAGGGACGCTCAAGCTCACGGCATGGATATCACGGCCTTAGATGAGAGCGTTGTTCGGTTCGGGTAGTTTCTACAAAAAGAGATAAATATAAGCCGATCGACCGGCTGGAAAAAAAAGAAAAGACAGAAAAAATACCTCGAGGGGTGCTTCTTCAGGGGAAGTCTCGTCTTCAACATCCATATGCTGCGGGATAGTCGACGCGATCGGCGGCTCCATATCAGCTGAGGTTCCATGACCCGAACTCTTAGTAATAGGCTCGTCTCTGGCTGAACACAAAGTAGCCGGAGTACGCCTGGAAGAACGTCTGACCGGAAGGGAGCGACGGAGTTGTCCCCTCGTCAGACGGGACGACTGAGAACCATGCACGATTTAGGCAAATTTAACACAATTTGAAACCAGGATGAGGAGGAATGACATACCGAAGGAGCAGGAAGAGGAATCGTGCTCTCTACGATAACTGGCCCGGAAGCTGAAGTAGAGGGTCTGGCTGAGAAGAATAGATAGTTCAACAAAGGGGGTGTTGAAGAGACTCAGGAAAAAGAATAATGGGCTTGGATAGAGGGTCGATGTCTAACTCGAACCGACCGACCACCTCGTCAAGATTAATGCTAAACAAGGCATCGCAGATGTCCTTCCACGATCGCCGAAAGAGGTCATCGGAAAGGCCTCCAAGAACCGCCTCGAAAGATACGAAAATGAAGTACCGTTTGAGACAGTTCCCGGTAGTAGTAATCCGATCAACTTCAGCTACTTCCTTGGTCTGAGGGCGACCGCGGTGGGAGTTGTTGGTGAAGTAAGAAGCCAGAGCCGGGAGCGCCTGGGATTAGCCCGAACTGGTGGGCTGCGAAATGAGGCAAGTAGACCTTGGTACTCGGCAGCAATTTAGAACAGTTTTTGAGGCAGAGGTGCAAGTATCGAGGAGCGAGGAAAGAGTACCATACGGTAGTATGCTCGGCGAGTTCCGCCGACTCTGCTTGGTTGCAGATGTACTCGAATCTTTCTCGAAACCAAGAAGGCTCGTTGTCCCGGGCGGCGAAAGGTGCCGAACGGCGTGAAGGCCGATTTTCCTCAGTATAAAAAACTCAAAAGTAACACAAAAAATCGAGGGAGCTACCCAACGAGAAGGGCGCGGGACAGCAGAAAGATCGGCCAAAAGACACAGCGAGCTGGGGAGAAACAGAATGAAGCTCAGCGCGGCAAAGGAGTGAAGGGAAGTAACATTGGAGACATAGTTGTAGGAAATACAGAACGCTAGCTTTATCGCCTCAAGTAACTCTCGATACAGGAAGGCGAGGAAGTAAGGGGCAAGGACAAGCTTTTGGCCATTTGCCAGCCCCACGGCTATCGGCAGGAAGTCCTAGTTCATTTTCTGGGACTGGGTGCAGAACAAACTGTAGCACAACCAGTACCAAAGGAAGGCAATGTGTTCATCCTTGGACACCGTCTCAGCCCTGCGACCAGCAAAGATCTGTGTGAATCTCTCGTATGAGAGATCTGTCTTCGAATCCAGAGAATGAGCGAAGGCATCCATGCCGTCGGCCGAAAAGGCCAGAGAGAGAGTAACACCATGAGGACGAAGGTCAGTGATGGCGGCCACGTCCATCAGTGTTGGGGTAAACGACCCCGAACGGAAGAAGAAAGTGTTAGAACGCGACGACCAGAAGTAGCGGGTTGGCCTGATAAGTATTTCGAGAAAGTTGAATAGCATCAAAGACGTCCACCTCTTTCCACAAGTCCCCGTAGGCAGCCTGAACCCTGTCAAGCCACCGCACATAAGTGGTAAAAGCGGTAGGCCAAGTACGAAGTCTCCTCCCGAAGGGTTTATCCGAAGCCCAAGTGTCTAGGTAAACTTTGTCCGCCAACAGCGGGATGCCAGCTGTTGTAAATGGGAATGTTTCCTTAGAAAGATTTGCCACAAAGGAAGGCCCATAGAGAAAGCGCAGTGGATTCTCCGCTGTCGGACGAAGGAGTCGAAAATCAACGGTGAAGTTAGACGGAAGCGAAGCAGCACGAGAAGCCATAGGAAGGGAGTTGGCTTAGCAAGTAGCGAAGGAGATGATGCAAAGATGAGAGAAAGAGGTAAGGGAGCACCAAGGTAAGAAGGAATATTTAAACCTTGAAAGACGACGTGCTCAGCAAAAGAGAGATTAGGGTTTCAAGATGATGAAACAGGAACCGCCTCCCCTTGAAAACCGGCAACATTTATGGCGAAACGATCCACAAACGGACGCGAACCGTCAGATAGAGCGGTGACGCCAGATCAGTACAAACGAAGAGAAATTGCGGAGATCAAGGTACGAAACCTTAATGAAGAAGCGACCAAGGCGCGAACAAAAACGATTTGATCAAAAGCATAAAGATCTACTACGAAGATCAAATATCTCGGTTGGGGAGCCGGGGGATAGAAGGATCACATTAGGATCGACGTACGAAATGAATAGGTACGGACCCCGAAGCCGGTGCCGGTCATTACGCGAAAACTTCGACAATCACCCTAACGACACATCAGGCGATTGCCGATGGGGCATTGTTGAGACCAAAATTCGTGCCACTTGAGAGAGCGACACGTGGCATCTACCATCGGCTCAAAACAACAGCCGATAGGAGAGTCAGCCGATAAGAGAAGCGGTCAATAGGAGGATTATTGTCTCTTCCAGGATCGTCTCTCAGCCGAAGACAAATATCAAACCGCCTCGGTCAAACGATGAAGAAGGCGGAGTCAGAGTCAGCCTTCGGCTGATCAAGCCGGAGAATGAAGGCTTTGGAGAGGAAGTGTACGAGATTTGGGGTACGAGTCTCGCAACGGACTTCGAAGTGGCAAGTGGCGTCCCGCATTGGAAATCGCCGAAGATCATGCTCCGGCTCGTCAATTAAGGGGATGAATCTGGACGAAAAAATGGCTATTGTCCTATTTGATGAAGTTTTGACTCAAAAGAAGTTCACGGTGACTTTCCCCAAATCCCACTGATATTTCAAATCGACGCCTGTAAACGTGGTTAGGAAGTGTATAAATACCCGAACCACCGAAAAAATAAGGGTCCTGCAACCTCGTAAGCAGGACCACCCCCCTGCTTTTTCATATCTTTCATATATGCATTTACTGCTTTCCTAGATAAGTTTACTGTATTTTCTAGAAGTAGATTACTTGTAATTTCTATCCCTATCCTGTTCCCTTTCTAAGCAATACAATTCATAATCGGCTCTTCAGTCGTGTCAATTCTTTGTCTCTATTTCTTTGAGTCGGCTACTCTAGGCCGGACTCAGTCTTTCTCCACCTCTATATCCCGATTCCGCTAATCTAAGCCAAACGGACGTGAGAGTTGAGTGAGAAGAACCCGCCCGAGTAGATCCCTCATCGGCCCGATCGCTTGATCCATTGGCACGCGACGCATCACACTCAGAGGGTCAAACGAACACCCGGGGCCAATCGACCACCGACATTTTCGGCCCCAACAGGAGCTAAGCGATTGTTGGGGCCGAAAATATCGCACTGACCGTTGGTCGTCGATCGCCTCGTGGGTGGTTGACCCTCTAGATGTGATGCGCCGCGTGCCAAAAGGATCAAGTGATCGGGCCGAGGAAGGATCTGCACGACCGGGTTCTTCTTAATAAATTCTCGCGACCGCCCGACTTAGAATAGTCGAATCGGGATATGGAGATTGAGAGAGAGGCAAAGATGTGACAAAACAAACGGCTGAGGAGCCGATTGTGGGGATTGTATTGAGTGGAAAAAAGGGAGTTACAAAGGTAACAAGTAGCCAATTACAACTAATCTACTCTTAGAAAATATGGTAAATCTATCTAGAAAAGTAGTAAAGATATGAAAAGGCAGGGGTGGTCCTGGCTTACGAGGTTGCAGGACCTTTATTACTTCCTTGGTTCGCTTATTTATATATTTACGAACCACTGTGTATAACCGCCAATTTTTAGAAACTGGCGTGATCTAAGGAGAGTCATCGTAAATTCCTCTACTACTTTCTTTTTAGTCGATTCTCCTTAATAGGATAGTAGTTGTTTTTCCATCTCGGTTCATCCCCTAATCGTTACGCCGAAACTTGATTTGTGGCGCTTTTCAATGTCGGGTGCCGCTTGCCGTTCCGGAAACTATTACGAAATTAGCGCCCAAGTCTCGTACTCTTTCCTTCCAAGGTCTTTCCTTCTGTGGCTTCGAACAACCCAGAGTTGACCCTGACTTCGCCTCTTTCGTCGCTCGACTGAGGTAGTCTTGTGTTTGTCTTCGGCCGTGTTGAGACCAAAATTTTCACCACCTTGGGAAGTGACATGTGGCGTATACCATCGGCTAAAGAGATCCGCGTATACCACCTTAGGAATGAGAAAGATCCGCATCCCTGTCCGGATTGATCTCAGTCGCATGAGAACGTAGCACACGATGCATGCTATCGGCTGAAGGCATCAACCGATAGGAGAAGCAGCCGATAAGAAGATTATCGCCTCATCCAGGAGCGATTTTGGCCAAAGGAGGATCAAACTGCCCAGGTCGAAGGTAGAGATAAAGTCAGCCTTCGGCTGATCAGGGTAGAAAATGAAGGCTCTGAAAATGAAGGGTACGAGATTCGGGATACGAATCTCGCAACGAATTCCAAAAACGGCAAACGGATTCCAGTATTGGAAAGCGCCGAAGATCATGCATCGGTGCGATAAAAAGGGGATGAACTTGGACGGAAGAACGACTATTATCCTATTTGAGGAAGTTTCGACTCAAAAAAAGTAGTCGAGGATTTCACGATGATTTTTGCCAAATCCCGCCGAGATTTTAAATCAGCGCCTGTAAATATGGTTCAGGGAGTGTATAAATACCTGAACCATCGAAGAGAAAGGGGTCCGGCAACCTCATAAGCCCGATACCACCCCAGCTCTTCATTTATCTCCGAGTAGGCATAATTTAACTATTTTTTCTTCTTTTTTACTGCTTTTCTAGGAGTAGGCTTAATTAATCCTTCTATCCCTTTTCTCCACTTGTATCCCTTTCTTCTTTATCAATATAAAGTGTAAATCAGCCTTTTGGTCGTGTCTTTATTTATCAATTTAAAGTGTAAACCGGCCCAGCCATGTCTTTATCTTATTATTTTGCATTTAGAGTATAAACAGACCCACTGGTCGTGTCTTTATTTACCCTTATTGCGTTTTAAAGTTATAATTGGCTCATCAATCGTACATTTATGCATATACGTTTCGACTCATTTGAGTCGAAACCGGCGATCCCTCTCTATCTCCGCGAACCCGCTACGGCAGTCATCGGTCGTTGCGGTTGCGAGGAGTTACCAGAGGAGAACCCGGCCGAGCGGATCCCTTCTCGGCCCGATCGCTTGATTGTTGGCACACGGCGCACTTCGACACCTTCTGGAGGGTCACCCAACAGGGGCCAATCACGCGCAAGCCACATTTTGGCTCCAAGAAGCTTCTTGGCACGCCAGTGGGACAGCCAGGTAATTCTTACCTCTCCTACCGAAAAATGTCCATGAATAGTATTTGTGGATGAGCCAAGCCTAGCAGAGGTATTCTGGCGAATGAAACAAGCGCTAGATTCTCTTGAGCGAACACAAACGCGAATCGAGAAAAACAGTCAGGCATACAACGCGCGTCTGGACGCAATAGCAGCCGTCCTCACGGCTTCGACTTATAAAGTCCGACGGGCTTGGCCTTCGTTAGCCCAAAGCGAGGTGTGCGACAGAGGTGTGACGAAACCTCCATACACTCCGCCACAATCATGGCCGATGCCATCAACCCTGGCGGCTCACATATGGCCACCGGCAACACCTGTCCATATGGCCCGGCTGCTCGGGGAAGGACCGACGCCAACAGTAATGCCGGCGCAACAAGTGGAGTCCTTTCCAAATGCGCAAACACTGGGGGCGGTACAGCCGCAGCCGACCCCGTACCAAACAGGGACGTGGCCGATGTGGCAAAGCATCAGCCGGCAATCGGATGCTTATCGGGGGATAACTCTGCCTCCCCCAACGTCGTTCGCCTAGCCACAGGCCGGGGGCAGGAATGGTGGACAGGTCCCTCCACCGGGACTGACTCAGGATCAGGCTGGCCAGCATGGGCTGCCACCACCTCCAATATAGTTAGCGACGTCGGTGCCTCTGGCCGGGCTAGCCGAAAAAACTGGGGGCAGGAGCGATGGACAAGTCCCTCTTCAGGGACCGCCTCAATAATAGGCTAGCCAATACGGGTCGCCACCCTCGCCAGCACAGCTGGCGACCCTAGTGACTCAGACCGAATTCGCCGAGAGGGCTGGGGGCAGAAACGATGAGCGGGCCCAACTTCAGGAACTGCCCCAGGTTGGCCATTACGCGCCACCTCCGCTAGCACAACTGGCGACCCCAGCCCCTCAAGTGGGGCTTGTCGAAGGCGCTGGGGGTAGGGATGATGAACAGGTTCCTCCACAAGGACCATGCTAACAACGAGTTGGCCCATATGGGCCGCCACCTCCGCCTTTACAACCGACGGCTCTAGTTTCTCAAGACGGGCTCGCCGAGATGGCTGGGGGCGGGAATAATAGGTAAGTCCCTCCGCAGGGACCACTTTAGAATCAGGCCAGCCAACAAGGGCCGCCATGTCCACCAGCATCGCCATCGGCTTCGGTACATCAGGCCAGGCACACCGAAATCACTGGGGGCAGGAACGTCGAGCAGGTTCTTACACAGGGACCGATTTAGCAGCAGGTTGACCCTTATGGGCCGCCACCTCCACCAGCATAGCTGGCGGCTCCGGTACCTCAAGCCGGGCATGCCGAAATGGCTGGGGGAAGGTATGTTGGGCAGGTCCCTCCACAGGGACCGCTTCAACTTCAGGCTGGCCAATACGGGCCACTACCTCTACCGGCACAACCGGCGGCTCTAGCACGTCAAGTTGGTCTCGCCGACATCCACGCCCATGTGGAGGAAATCATCCGAAATACAATCGGCTTAAAGGCCAGGCCGACGATACGGCCAGTCTTCGGGTCCTCGTATCCCTCGTATGGGGATATGGATATGGCACACCCGTACTTGGCTAATTGGAAAACACCAATATTTGATAAATTCTCGGGGGAAGTAACCAAGAACACGGTCAGACATATTGACCAAGGATAATCCGGTCATCAGTGTTAAGTTTGGCTGGTACTAAGACGACCGAAGAAAGTTGGCTCTTAAAGCCACGATCGAAATAAAAGGAAACCGGCTAAAAGGGGTCGGCCTAGAAAAATCTTCTTGGCTACAACAGTCGAGGCCGAAAATAGATGAAGTCCACGATCGGCCAGACAAGTCGAAAGTAGGCGGATTGGCCGGAGTATTTTGGCCAGAGAGGCTCAGACCGCGGGGGGCACAGAGGGACCCAGCTAGCCACCAGTGGAGAGGGCCGACAGCACGACCCTTCCACCGAGGGACGCTGGGGGTAGGAGAAGCCCCATCGGCTCCTGATGCAGACTTTCCCTATCTCACCAAGGGAGAGACGAAGACCCTGGGCCTTTATCTATCCTAGGAGCTCAGGATATAGCCATGGCCTAAGCCATGGCAGAAAAGAGAGATCCTCATGGAGCACCTGAGGAAGATGGACCTGTCGGCAGACGTGCCGATGGAACGATGGTTCACGTCTACAGGACCGGCCCGATGGCAGCGGCCGATCGTGACAAAGATGCAGAAGCGTCGAGTACAGTGTAATGATCCGAATCTTCATTGGGAGTTTATGGCTTGATCAGTGGCTTCTGGAGGACTATCTTGGGAGATAGGAGTGTTTGGGTGTGCATCGGACTCAAGAAATGGACTCAGTGTGTTGATTGGACCCCGAGTGTATTCGGATACCCCCGTCGAATTTTGAGAGGAGCTTTGGACAAAACGGAGGCCGTATTTGGATTCAGCGCAAAAAAATGATAAAAAACGGCTATTTACTTGTACTTTTCTGAGTCCGGACGCCAAAAAATGGACACCCGAAAGTTTCTGGTGCATTTTGGTGCATGGGGGAGCCGTGGACCGGCCGAAGTGACACGTGGCAGCCGCGGATTGGCCGGCGCACGCGTCCCAGTCCACGGAGCGGAGCGCTGGAGCAGTGGACCAGGCGGGAGGCCACGTGGCGGCTCCGGATTGGTGGGCGCAGGGCGCTCGGTTCACGGGAGAGCGCGCGGGTGTACGGTGGACCGGAGCGGGGACACGTGGCAGCACTTCATTGGTTCGGTGCAGTGGACGCGGCGCAGGCAGGGGTACGCGGGCAGACCGGGCAGGCTGGGCAGGTGCGCGGGCAGGCGCAGTGGTGCAGGCTGGTGGTGTGCCACGTGGCGGTTTTCTATTGGTTGAGATGTTGACACGTGGCAGTCTGTGGTTCGTCGGGTGCACGGAGTGTGTGCACCGGGTGCAGCGAGCGCGGGGCCTTGACACGTCGCGCGCGGGGATTGGGCGCGTCACTGTGCGCGTGCGGCGGGGCAGGTGGCGCGGCAGGCGGCGGTTGGCAGGCGACCGGCGGGCGTGGCGGGCACGACGCTGACGTGGCGCACGCGGGCGCCACGTGGCGGCCCGCCATTAGCGGGCGCCACCTACCGCGTTGACCACGCGGGCCACGCGGCGGAACGGGAGCGGCCCGATCCGCTGTTCCCTGTTCGGGGACACGTGGCGCCATCCGGTGGATTCGGGCGATGGATCGACGGCTCGGATTTGAACACTGTGCGCACCCGAAAGATTTCGGGCGCCCGAAAGTTGGGACACAGTGGTAATTAAGTGAATTATTGGATTGGGCCTATATATACCTCCTCCTCTCCCTCTTTCTCTCCCTTTTCCGAGCGTTAGAGAGGGAATGAGAGGGAGAGCTCTATATGAGATTTGTTTCCCTTGATGTTCTTGATCTCGTGGTGGATCCCCGGAATTTTTGGAGGCTCGGCAATGGCGATATCGATTTTACAGTACGCCTCGGTTTTTTCCCCATTTTGGCCCATTACCGTCACAGTTCAGTCAAAAATTCACTGTGGGCAAACCAGGAGGAATTTTTGGGAGATTTCTCCGACAGCGCGTTCCTAAGAGGTAAGGCTTCGATTTTCGTTGATCACTTCGCCCTGTTTCGCACTTTTGCCATGGTTCCCGAGGCATTTTTGACCCTTCTTTTTCTGTGATGGATTTTGGACAGCGGAGGCTTGTCGATTTTATATCTTGGCCTAGGAGCATTGGATCAAGGCGTATAAGCACTCGATTTGGATCTACTCGTCGCGAGGAACGCGACCATATTTTTATCGGATTTTTCTGAGGATGATTCGAAGGTGATAATTAAGTTGGTTTGTATACCAGAAGTGACTTTTGTACAGTGGTTTGCTGTTTTTGGTGTTTTACGAGGAAATGGGAGGTTGGACAGCGTGGAGACTTTTACGGCTGTGGATTGCGCTTTCCGAAGTGGGTGGTTGTTGCATACCTCTACTTCTGACTTGCTCACTAAGTTTATTAGATAAGCCCTCTATTGGACATATTGATTGATTACCATGCATGATTGACTGATATAAATGTGAGCCTATCATTTGAGATTAATTTTGTGGACATAGCATGTTGGAAATATTATTGGGATAATATTGTTGTGGAAACATGATTGCGGGGACATATTTTATGAAAGTTGGTTAAATGGACTAATTATTGGGACATGATGACATATAAATGTGCGGATACCACTTTGGGATTTATTATGGATCAGGGATTATTTACATGTGTAGTTGACTGATGATTTTAGCATAATGGGTATATCTATATGGATTTATTATTTGTTACACATGTGGAACTGTTATTTGATATTCTCTCTTTCATCTTGCATGAGGACTTTTGCATGCTTGTATGGACATCTAGATAGGCCACTATTTATTGCTACACTATCATATTGGGATTTGATTTAGGAGAAACCATGATTATTTCCTTTTTCCTTCTCATTTAGACTTTCGAGTCATGTTGCTCGGGTTCGAGCAGAGGTTTGGGATAGTGTAGCCACGACCTTAGGGTCGGAGACATGGTGTACTTGATGTTGGATTTGTGGGTTACTGCGGCATCCGCGGACAGTAGGCGGTTGACCGGATATTGATTATTTTTACCCGATTGTGGATTGTGGGTTATTGTGGTGACCGCGGACATTAGGCGGTTAGCCAGATGTTGATTACTTTATCAAATTTGGGGTCTTGTGGGGTGTTACGGCGACCGCAGACATTGGGCGGTTGACCGGATGTTTACTTATGCATCAGATTGGGTATCAAATTTCTCTAGTGGATGGAGTTTCCCACTTATTGAGTACTATTGCATCAGATCGGGGTTTCATTAGTGGACGGAGTTTCCCACTTTGATCATAGTCTTGATCCAGTCCTGCTATATTGAGATATGTGTGACAGGATTACTTTACTCGTGTGGGTCACTCCCCTCGAGTGCCACTCCGGAGTAGGCTTTAGACCGTGATAGGTACCGGTCCATCTGATTGGGATTTCGAGCCTTATGTGCTGGTCCCCTACTGAGTTCTTGAGTTCGATAGCAGAGCAGGCAGTACCAGTTTTACAAGTGGCTAGATTGGGTTTATTTGGTCAGATACTGTTTCCTGATGCATTCATACAGTCATTTCTTTCGGTATTGCATTTAGAGGCATACTAGTGGTGGTTTCCCTTTATTCAGCAGTTCTGTTTACAGTTTTACCACTTATTCTTTTTCTTGCCTCTGGTAGACTTAGTGGGTACGCCGGAGTTTGAGGCTTTACCCACAGGGGGAGGCTACTGGTTTACTAGTGGTTCTCACCCCCATTGTTGTTTCCCTCTTTTCTTCCTCCTGTTTTGCATAGTCTTCTGCGGGAGTTGCTGATCTTTCAGTCGTTGTTCGAGGCGAGGGAGTCACGAGCTAGATCCTTACCGCCCGAGGAATGTAGCTGTATTCCCTGGTTGGAGATTCCTTGTAGCTGTCAGCTGGTTTTTACTGTTTACTTTGGAGATGGATCTTTTGTATTTGGAGAGACTGATGTACTATAGTTTTAGTTTATCTCCCTTTTATAGTTGAGAGATGCTGTACTGAGGACATTATATGGTGATTATCTGTATTTGAGGAGATGGATGTTGTACTTTATTTCGTGTTGTACAGTGATTGGATTTTATTTTACAATATTTTATTTCCGCTCTGATATTTGCGTAGCTATAGTACTATCATTTGCAGGTTAGACGCTTCGCCTATGCGGGATTTTGCATAGGTGGCGGATCTGTTGGCGAGCCCGGGTCGCAGTTTCGACCCCGGGGCGTGACATACAGAGGTTGGAGGACGACACCTGCAACAACGGTGTCACGACACAATATTCATGATCGAATCCGTGGCAGAGCCGAATACCGGGAGCACCTGAGAATGGTAGACCCGCCGGCCGACGTACCGGTCGAACAGTGGTTTACCTCCAAGGGACCGACCAGGAGACAAAGGCCGGTCTGACCAGGACACAAAACCGTTGGCATCAACGATTGCAAGCTAACGCGGGGAATGAAACTTTTTATGGCCCAACAACCACGGTCCAACCCAATGTGGGAACGGCCCGCACATCGGCTGCCAGCAAGGCCGATGCGGGACGCCAACGAGTGCAAACTTTCCACTCTCCACGGGAAGCTCTTCCAAAGGCTAGATGATAAAGTGGAGGAGATCGCGGCCGAAGGGAAGCCGCAGCTCGCGGATGTGAGCAAGGAATCAATCAACCATGTTAGTTAGATCGATGAAGATCCGGATAAGATCTCATTCATCCGGGTGACCGACGAGGGAGTGCAGGTTAAACTCCTCGGATATGCGAGCCATTTGACGGTAGGCGATAAGCCGCCAAAGTGGATCAAGTGATACATCCACGGCCAATAGCCAAGGCCCCAACGAAACCCCGGGGGCAGGAGCTGACCTAAGTGGCCGACGAAGAACCCGCTTCGGCTACTTCACCACTAGCTAAAGATTCGGCCGAGAGAGTTGAAGAAGAAATAAAGAGGTCGTGTGACAACCGGGTGTGAAAGAATGATCGCGGACATCGTTAGGCATGCCAGATTTTTGACTCAACTTCGATAATCACTCGAACGACACATCAGGCGATTACCAAGGGGGCATTGTTCAGACCAAAATTTTCGCCACCTTGGGAAGTGATATGTGGCGTATACCATCAGCTAAAGAAATCAGCCGACAGAAGAATGAGTCAACCGAAGAAGGATCCGCATTCCGGTCCGGAACTATCTCAGGCGCATGAGAATGCAGCACACTATGCATGCCATCGGCTAAAGGCATCAACCGATAGGTGAAGCAGCCGATAAGAAGATTATAGCCTCATCCAGGAGCGATTTCGGCCAAAGTAGGATCAAACTGCCCAGGTCAAACGACGAAATAGGCAGAGATAAAGTCAACATTTGGCTGATCAGGCTAGAAAATAAAGACTCTGAAAATAAAGGGTACGAGATTCGGGATACGAATCTCGCAACGAATTCCAAAAACGGCAAACGAATTCTAGTATTGGAAAGCACCGAAGATCATGCATCGGTGCGATAATAAGGGGATGAACTTGGACAGAAAAACGACTATTATCCTATTTGAGAAAGTTTCGACTCAAAAGAAAGTAGTTGAGGATTTCACGATAATTTTTCCCAAATCCCACCGATATTTTAAATCGGTGCCTGTAAACATGGTTCGGGGAGTGTATAAATACCTGAACCATCGAAGAGAAATGGGTCCGGCAACCTTGTAAGCCCGGTACCACCCCAGCTCTTCATTTATCTAGGAGTAGGCGTAACTTAACTCTTTTTTCTTTTTTTTTTTACTGCTTTCCTAGGAGTAGGCTTAATTAATCCTTCTATTCATTTTTTCCACTTGTATTCCCTTTTTCTTTATCAATATAGGGTGTAAATCGGCCTTTTGGTCGTGTTTTTATTTATCAATTTAAAATGTAAACCGGCCCAGCCGTGTCTTTATCTTGTTATTTTGTATTTAGAGTGTAAATCGACCCACTGGTTATGTCTTTATTTGCCCTTATTGCGCTTTAAAGTTATAATCGGCTCATCAGCTGTACATTTATCCATATACGTTTCGACTCATTAAGTCGAAACCGGCGATCCCTCTCTATCTCCGCGAACCCGCTTCTGCAGTCACCAGTCGTTGCGGTTCCGAGGAGTTACCAGAGGAGAACCCGGCCGAGCGGATTCCTCCTCGGCCCGATCTCTTGATTGTTGGCATACGGCGCACTTCGACACCTTCTGGAGGGTCACCCAGCAAGGGCCGATCGTGCGCAAGCCACATTTTGGCCCCAACAGGCCGTGATTAGTTCTGGATGAGGCGATAATCTTCTTATTGGCCGCTCCTCCTATCGGCTGATGCCTTTAGCCGATAGTACATGTCGCGTGCCGCACTCCCATGTGACTGAGGTCGGTCTTAACCAAGACGTGGGTTTCTCTTTGTTGACTAGTTCTTCTATCTGCTAATATCCTCAATCGACGGTATACGCCACGTGTCGTTTCCTCGAGTGGCAAAAATTTTGGTCTAAACAACAATGAGTTGACACAGCAGATCAAGTGGCACATCCACGGCCAATAGCCGAGGCCCCAACGAAGCCTCGGGAGCAAAAGCCAACCCAAGTAGTCGGCGAAGAACCTGCTTCGGCTACTTCACCAATAGCCGAAGATTGGGTCGAGAAAGAGCCGAAGAGAAAATGAAGAGGCCATATGACAATAGGATACAAAAAGAATGATCGAAGATCTCGTGACGTACGCTGGTCATTAATGAAATTTAGACAACCACCCGAACGGTACATCAGGTGATTGCCGAGGGGACATTATTGAGGCCAAAATTGTCGCCACGTGGAATACGCTGCATTCAAGTCAGAAGGCGACACGTGGCCAAACCATCGCACGGGAATATCAGCCGATGGAAGAAAAAAATAATGAGAGATACTTGCGTCTCAAACGTGACCGATCCCGGCTGAATGTAAACTATCGGGTTGTTTCAGCCGAATGATAACAAGCAAATCTAGGATCAAGAGTCGGCTGCTCAGGCCGCAAAAAGAAAGATCTTGAAAAAGGAAGGTACAAGATTTTGGGTGTGAATAATGCAACTAACGCAGAAATGGCAAACGACGTCCAGCATAGAAAAGCGCCGAGGATCGCGCCTCGGCGCACCAACTATGGGGATGAATATAGATGGAAAAGAGTTATTGTCCAAGCGAGAAAAATCAACTCAAAAGAAAGTAGTTGAGAAATACGCGATGATTCCCCTTAAGTTACGTCGATTACCCAAAACGGCGATCATGCACCTGGTTCGAACGAATATAAATAATCGGACCATCGAAGAAAAAGAGGTCCTGCAACCTAGTAAGCCAGTGACCATCCCTGCTTTTCAATACCTTTCATACATGCATTTATTGCTTTCCTAGATAACTTTTCATACCAGTATTTACCGCACTTTCTAGCAGTAGTTTAAATTGTAATCGGTTCCTTGTAACCCCCCTCCAAAGCAATACAATTTTAAAATCGGCTATTCGGCTGTGTCAAATCCTTGTCTATGAATCCCAGTTCGGCTCCTCTAGGTCAAACTTTGTGTGCCTCCAAACTCCAGTTCAGCTCCTCTAGGCCGAATCCTCTCAAGAGTTGATTGAGAAGAATCTGACCGAGCAGATTCTTCCTCAGCCCGATCGCTTGTTCTCTTTGGCACGCGGCGCATCACACTAAGAGGGTCAAACCTCAGGGCCGACCGCGGACTGCGGTCAGCGCAACTTTTCGGTCCAACAGATAGTATGATTAGTTTTTTGGAATTATCAATATAGTCTAATGGTATGAGTAGATCCAAAAACTCTTTCCTACTTTTATATTATGATTTTAGAACTTTTTTTTAAAAAAATTAAAATAATAATCTTATCTACCTTTGGAGTAAATCCAATTTATTGTTCCTGAATGAATTTCTATGCATACTGGTGACAAATCCGCGCTTCGCCGCGGATATAAAATAATTAGGTAAATTAAACGGTAACAAAAAAATTTTTATAATGCTCTTTTGTACGAATTCTAAAGAATCTCAAATAGATAATCACGCGAGGAAAAGCATGCATTTTATGCAGGAGAACATTGACATTTACACAATCATATAAACAAATTCCGCAACAAACAATTCATGCCAAATTTAGTGAATAACACGTCAAAAATCATCTAAAGGAGAATGGGTACCTAAATAAAATAATACTATAAATAAATTATACATATTCAACTGATTTGTCCATGCTATTTAACAATTCCAAATCTAAATTAATGTTCATTTCCAATTGAATTGATTTATTTTGACAGGAAAACATACTTATTATTATAGTTCTCAAACTAAAAAATAATGCAATACACATGAACCTCAGAGTGAAATCTGTATTAGGTTCCTCAAAATCTGCATTAGGTTCTCACACGAAAAATCTGCATTATCACATTTGTCTTCTTCTTTAGATAAACACTGGATTATGATGAAATCTACATTAGGTTCTGACATGGACCTCAGAGCAAAAGCATTGCGTGGTTCCTCAAAATCTCGCCGAGCATTAGGTTCTCACATGAACCCCAGAGCGAAAGCATTGCGTGGTTCCTCAAACTAAAAAACAATGCAATACACATGAACATCAAAATCTGCATTAGGTTCTCACATGATCCTCAGAGCGAAATCTGCATTAGAATTTTTGTCCTAAAATTCTTCATTATCACATTTGTCTTCTTCTTTAGATGAGCACTAGATTGGGATGAAATCTGCATTAGGTTCTCACATGACCTCAGAGCGAAAGCATTGCGTGGTTCCTCAAAATTTCGTCGAGCATTAGGTTCTCATATGAACCTCAGAGCGAAATCTGCATTAGGATTTTTGTTCTCAAAATCTACATTATCACATTTGTCGTCTTCTTTAGATGAGTACTGGATTGGGATGAAATCTACATTAGATTCTCACATGAATCACAGTTGCATAGTTTAATTGTACATGCCACTGCTTGAGGTGATGAGTATGCGCATGCCACTACAAAGAATGCATTTAGTTCTTTATCATAACTAAGATGAAATCTGAAGTGACAATATGTGATCATGTTAGTGAAACATAAAGAAATTATGTTAGTTGAGTTGTGATCATCTTAGTTCTTTATGTTTCACCTCATTTTGATATAGAAATTAATGCATTTACCTCATTAAGCCCGATTCGTTGCACAATTTAATTGTACATGCCACTGTTTGAGCCTAATACTTCAGCCTTGCTGTCACTTCCTTCGGATCATCACCTGGGCATTTCAAAGAATAAACATGCTGATTCATATAGGCAGAAAAATGTTGATTCATATAGGCCATAAAAAAACCAAAGAAGCATACATGAACCTCAGAGCGAAAGCATTGCGTGGTTCCTCAAAATCTGCATTAGATTCTCACATGAACCTTAGAGCGAAAGCATTGCGTGGTCCTTCAAAGTAAAAAACAATGCAATACACATGAACCTTAGAGCGAAAGCATTGCATGATTTCTCAAAATCTACAATAGGTTCTCACATGAACCTTAGAGCGAAATCTGTATTGGAAATTTTGTCCTCAAAATCTGCATTATCACATTTGTCCTCTTCTTTAGATGAGGACTAGATTGGGATGAAATATGCATTAGGTTCTCACATGAACATTAGAGCGAAAGTATTGTGTGGTTCCTCAAAATTTCGCCGAGCAGGGTGCATCAAGTTCTCATATGAACCTCAGAGCGAAAGCATTGCGTGGTTCCTCAAAATTTCGCCGAGCATTAGGCTCTCACATGAACCTCAGAGCGAAATCTGCATTAGGATTTTTGTCCTCAAAATCTGCATTATCACATTTGTCGTCTTCTTTAGATGAGCATTGGATTGCGATGAAATTTATATTAGGTTCTCACATGAATCTTAGATGCGTAGTTTAATTGTACACGCCACTGCTTGAGGCGATTAGTATGTACATGCCACTACAAAGAATGTGTTTAGTTCTTTATTAGAACTAAGATGAAATCTGAAGTGACAGTATGTGATCATGTTAGTGAAACATAAAGAAATTATGTTAGTTGAGTTGTGATTATCTTAGTTCTTTATGTTTCACCTCATTCTGATATAGAAATTAATGCATTTACCTCATTAGGCGCGATCAGTTGAACAGTTTAATTGTACATGTCACTGTTTGAGCCCAATACTTCAGCCTTGCCTTCACTTCCTTTAGATCATCACTTGGGTGTTGCAAAGAATAAACATGGCGGTTCATATAAGCGGAAAAATGTTGATTCATATAGTCGAAAAAAAAAACAAAGAAGCATACATGAACCTTAGCGCGAAAGCATTGCGTGGTTCCTCAAACTAAAAAACAATGTAATACACATGAACCTCAGAGTGAAAACATTACGTGGTTCCTCAAAATCTGCATTAGGTTCCCACATGAACCTTAGAGCGAAAGCATTGCGTGGTCCCGCAAACTAAAAAACAATGCAATACACATGAACCTCAGAGCGAAAGCATTGCATGATTCCTCAAAATCTGTATTAGGTTCTCACATGAACCTCAAAGCGAAATCTGAATTGAAATTTTTGTCCTCAAAATCTGCATTATCACATTTGTCCTCTTCTTTAGATGAGCACTGGTTTGGGATGAAATCTGCATTAGGTTCTCACATGAACCTTAGAGTGAAAGCATTGTGTGGTTCCTCAAAATTTCGCCGAGCAGGGTGAATTAGGTTCTCACATGAACCTCAGAGCGAAAGCATTGCGTGGTTCCTCAAAATTTCGCCGAGCATTAGGTTCTCACATGAACCTCAGGGCGAAAGCATTGGGTAGTTCCTCAAACTAAAAACCAATGTAATACACATGAGCCTCAGAGTGAAAATATTGCGTGGTTCCTCAAAATCTGCATTAGGTTCTCACATGAACCTCATAGCGAAATATACATTATGATTTTTGTCCTCAAAATCTCTGGGCATTGCAAAGAATGAACATGTTGATTCATATAGGCAAAAAAAAAAACAAATAAGCATACATGAATCTCAGAGCAAAAGCATTGTGTGGTTCTTCAAACTAAAAAACAATGTAATACACATGAACCTCAGAGCGAAAGCACTGGTTGGTTCCTCAAAATCTGCATTAGGTTCTCACATAAACCTTAGAGCAAAAGCACTGCGTGGTCCCTCAAAGTAAAATACAATGGAATACACATGAACCTCGGAGCGAAATTATTGCGTGATTCTTTCTTTATGTTTCACCTCATTCTGATATAGAAATTAATGCATTTACCTCATTAGGCACGATCAGTTGCATAGTTTTATCGTACATGCCACTGCTTGAGCCCATTACTTCAGCCTTTCCTTCACTTCCTCGGGATCATCACTTGCGTATTGTAAAGAATGAACATGCTGATTTATATAGGTGAAAAAAAAAAAACAAAGAAGCATACATGAACCTCAGAGCGAAAGCATTGCGTGGTTTCTCAAACTAAAAAATAATGTAATACACATGAACCTTAGAGCGAAAGTATTGCGTTGTTCCTCAAAATCAGCAAGCAGTGAACACAGCAAGGAGGATGCAGGTGGGAACAAGGTGAAGAGTAGGCCACAATCATTGCGATGGTACCCACCGATGTCAACCATACACCTCCAACGCAACCGTGGATGAGAGGGAAGGAAGGAGGAGACGAAGGGAGCAAGAACAAAGCCACGACAACATCACGCGCGCCACACGACGTGCGCACCAAGCAAAGGGCATGCCATACAACCGCAGGCCTGGCGCTATCCTCTCTTGCTGCGACCCTGGGGACCCGCGGGAGAAAGGAGAGGAGGCACATGTACATTGTACAAAGAATGTACAAAGAATAGAGAAGAAAGGTGGAAAGGGAAGTGAGAGGGATTAGCGCGAGATGGGGGACACCATGTGTGGCATAGGATAGCGCGAGGTGAGAGAGAAGCAAACGGAAGAGGGCAACCACTGAGCAGCGAGAGCACGACACGTAAGCACCATAGAACTCCAGATTCATTATATTTATAGATAAGTATATGTTATGTACATATAGTATATATATACATATATACTGTTAGATTGTAATGAAAAAAAAAAAAAAAAAAGCTAATTCATGAATTGAATAAAAAGGCGCTTTTAAGGATGACGTTCCATTATCAACCGTCCCTAGTGCAAGTGACAAAAGACTTGGTGGCTGATATCTGAGACCCGAGTTCGAAACCTAATTACTTTACATTTCTAGCTAAGTTTATTTAAAAAATAAATGAAGCGAATAGCATGCTATCTTTCTCTCTCAAAAAAAAAAAAAAAAAAAAAAAAAAAAAAAAAAAAATGACGTTCCGTTGTTGTTTTGTTGAAGCGATTGATCGGTTATTTGTCATTGAGCCGTTCGGCGGGAATTTGTGGGTGCTTCCGAACGATCCTGAGCGCGACGCACTCTCCGGTACCCACTTCCGCAGCGAAGATGCAGCGTCGCGACGACCCCAACCCCTTCGACGAAGAAGCCGAAGTCAATCCCTTCTCGGTAACCTCACCGTCCCTCCCGCGCTTTCTTTTTACTAGTGAAGTGCCCGCGCTGCGCCGCGGGTATAATTTTTTCAATAATTTTTTTTTTATTTCATATTTTCGATAAATATTACATAACGTACAACATAACCTTGCAGTGCACTATTGTAATAAGGAACTAAACAGGAAGGAACATAATTATTAACCTTCAATAATTGTATACTATGTTTATACTTCAAACGACATTGCTCACTCTGAAGAGTTCAAAGTGGGTTACATGTAATAAAGGGATTCCTTGACATACATATCTAATTAATTAAGCAAGCAAGGACTGTTGGCATATTTAATTAGAGGCATGCTAGGAGAAGCCACCAAGCTGCTGGAACCGAGTCGTCGCCGAAGCCGCCTTCGCGTCGTCGCCGAAGTCGCCTTGTCCATCATGCGTGTCTCCACCGAGTCGCTGCCCCGCGCGTCTAATTAGTTTTCAGGAATTTATTCCATAGGACAAATCCTAAAAATGTTAGAAAGAAAACAACAAAACGAAATTACAAAATC
This sequence comes from Tillandsia fasciculata, assembly GCA_029168755.2. NCBI lineage: Eukaryota > Viridiplantae > Streptophyta > Magnoliopsida > Poales > Bromeliaceae > Tillandsia > Tillandsia fasciculata. The sequence goes on along the minus strand of CM054938.1, from coordinate 22,730,513 downwards.
GAATAATTCTGAACATTAGGAAAATAAATTAAAATCTAAACAAATCAATCTCACCCACATTCGATTCTGCATCACAGGAAAGTGTCAATCGATTAGGCATCATAGGCAAGTACTTAAGTCAAAAAGAAGGAAATCACAGGCCCACCAAAGATAGAATACGGTCCTAATGTCAAGGAATTCAACAGAAACTGTGTGACAAATTGTAACTCAAATCTAATACCAACTGTTCATATCACATGCTCACTGGACATCACAAGTTGAAATGGCCAATACAGGTTGAGCCTTGTTGCATGAGACTCACAAACTAACATAATACATAAGAATCAGACAAAGCTAGAATGATTTATCAGATGATCTTACTTTTGCCTCATTGTGGCAGTGTCCACAATCAAATATCTCATTACAACAGGGAGCTCGAATCTGGCATCTTCGTCGGTAATGTGAACATCTGTCACCAGGAGTTAAAAGTCAGAACCATAAAAATATAGCACAAACTTTTCCAAGACCCAATGTAGTGATCAAACCCATTTTTGATGCAGTCCTAAATTATAGACAACTGCCATGGATATACCTATTTAACCTATTCAATTGACTGTTGACCTTATACTTTGCCCCTCTCAATGAAGGAGACCATCAAAACCCATACAATTTAAATTTTATAAACAATTTGACGAAAAAAGTATGTAAACAGTGTATTAGAAAGTAAAAGACTTGAATATTTACCCATACTGCATTAGTCCTTCATCTAGTCGCTCCCTGCTAAAAGAGTTCAAACCATTTGCTACTTCTGCTGTTGTGTCATTCTCCTCAGCCAATATAGAGCATAGGACCTGAGTTTTATTCTCATTCCCCATTGGCCCATGGTGGTCAAAAAGTCGCTCAGATTGAAAGATCATAGCCTCCATTTAATGACTGATGTCTTGCTATCAAAGTTACTCTGGCAGCACAAGAAAACAAATGCACCTGCAAATATGAAGACATTTAGCAGAATGGCTCTGAATACAGAATGCAGGGAGACACCCTATCTTGGATTGCCGATTACTGGTGAAGACCAAATTATATCAAGCACAAAAGCCAAGCAATGTTGAACAGCTCCAATCAGCACAACTCCCATAGATTGATTCATCAGAACAAGCACAGGTACAGAATTAATTTTACGCTGCCCTGAAAAGACTTCCGAATCACAAGCTTTGTAAGTAATGACTAATTAATTGATCGCCTTGTCCCTTGAAGAAGTCGGAAAGCAAATTGAACAAAGTGGTGCACCAGCAACAAATCCGTCCAAGGTTCTGGCAAGAGCAACACGCAAGAAGAATCAAATGCCAAAAAGGGGAAAAAAGTGATATGGTGGTCTTGCTGCTCACCAGAAAAGATGAACAATACACCAAAATGCATATAATTATACCATTATTGGATTTCAAGCAATATTTTCCACAAACCTGGCACTTATAAGCTATTTTGGAGATAATTACAAATGAAAAGGATTCCGCACACAAGTGATTTTCCAAATCTAGAAGTTCTCACTGAATGAGAATGGAATGATGTAAGGAAGAGTGAACTATTGCAACCGAAAAGATGCTCGGCAGCTGCAACTTAGAATCGCGGATATTATCTATGAATTCTAGAACCCAAATCAACATAATTTGGTTAATTGTGAACTGTTTAAGTTCTATGTAATTTTACAGTCGAGAAAATTCGGAATTCACACAAGACATAAAAATTCAAAAACAAAAGCAATCAATGGACCAAACATTTAGGCCCTGGTTTGACACTTTAGAGGCTACAAAAATTCCATAAGCACATTGGATCTACTCTCCTATGCTATAAATGGTCATTAGAATCACTGATGAAGAAGCATTGGCTGGATGCTGCCTCATCGGTTGTTCCCGCCACCATTTATAGCGTTTACATGCAGCTGAAAAATGAAGTGCGGAGAATTTTCTGGGGCCGTAGATTTTGATCCAAAGACTAATAAACTGAGTATTCATGGCCACAAGATCGGGTTTTTTTCACACATGTGAGTTCGAGAAAAGTATAGGCCAGCACATCCATCAACAAACATCAAAAGTAGTTCAAAACGAACAGGTTTGCATACACTATCATATTGTATATGTATAATATTTGGCATCAACTTCCATTTTTTGAGAAAAAATTTCTTGGCTGGTGAAACATAATAATTTTCACTTCCTGGACTATTCATAAAAGTAATCCGAATCTTCCCAATGTGATCCTACAATACCTCATAAGTGTCCAAGGGTATGGCTGATAGTTGATCCAACCATATAACCCCTTTGTTCGTAGTTCTTAACTGAAATGTTGAGTTTACGTCCATTCCTGTCGAGTCTAATTGAAGCAGGGCACAGTTGTTGACTGCACAACTACAAAGAAAATGTTGTTCATTTAGTACCAGAACAAAAAAAAAGAAGACATGATTAATAGCTTCCTTATAGATCAATCAACATATGTTAAAATATAGACATTATGGCTGGGTCATAATATATGGAGTATTTCCATACAAACCTGAACATCTGAAATTGCGATTTTACTACCTAACCTTATAGTATATTTAATTTAGTTATCCATAAGTAAGAACTGAACAGCCATTTTAACTTCTTTTAAAAATATTCTATAACGTACCATAATATTCTCATACTTCACAAAATATTCATCAACTTTTTTCACTTGTAATAAAACAATTTGGATAGCAAAATCAAAGATTTTCAAGTTCAGAGAGCAATTTGGGTAGCAAAATCAAAGATTTTCAATTTAAAGAGCAATCTGGATAGTGAAATCAAAGATTTGCAAGTTCAGAGAGCAATTTGGGTAGGAAATCAAAGTTTCTCAAGTTTAGATAGCAATTTGAAGATGCTTTATGGTTCAGGTAAAATCTATAAATTCTCCCAACTGAATATCATGGTTCGAACCATATGATAGAGAAATGCGGTTACAGAAACACCATTCGTAATAATGATAATAATATGGTTGCAATGAGCATCATTTAGTTAATAATATATAGCAATTAAGAGAGAATCAACCTTTGTAGTCAGCTTCTGTACACCAAGTCCCCCTGCCCTCCTTCCTGTCTTCTTTGCACCATTGGGCTTCTTGATTGTAGGATGAATGGGGGCTCTAGGCGAACGAACAACTTTATTTTAGAATAAGAAATTTATACTATTCATAAGAAGTTCCTGCGCAGCAAAAGTTTCAAATTTTAAATTTTTATTTTTTTATTATTTACGGTACAGGAGTAACCAGGAATTTAAAGGAAAAAAAAAAAGGAAGAAAAAAGAAAAGACCTAGGATCCGCGGCAGATGCCGAGGAATGGTACGTTGCGCTGGAGGGAGCGGCGGGCGAGGCGCAGTTCGATGTTGTCCTTCTCGCGGTCGCCGACGGCGTCGCTGGTGTGGAGGCGGCGGATCTCGTTGAGCTCGTTGGGGGAGAGCCCAAAACAAAAGCAATCAATGGACCAAACATTTAGGCCCTGCTTTGACACTTTAGAGGCTCCCAAAAATCCATAAGCACATTGGATCTACTCTCCTATGCTATAAATGGTCATTACAATCACTGATGAAGAAGCATTGGCTGGATGCTTCCTCATCGGCTGTTCCCGCCACCATTTATAGCCTTTACATGCAGCTGAAAAATGAAGTGCGGAGAATTTTCTGGGGCCGTAGATTTTGATCCAAAGACTAATAAACTGAGTATTTTCTGGTAATGTTTTTTTTCCTTTTTTCCAAAATTAAAATTGCATATCTTATTTAAATTTATATTGTAAAATTTCTAATCAAATTATAAATTTCAAAAATTATACTTTTAATAGTAAGAATGTTCAATCATAATTTAAATACTAATGTCAGCTTGAAATTGTATTTTTATTCGGATTCATAGTAGACTTTTTAGTTTGGCACAACTTGGCAACTATTCAATTTTTCTACATAAATTAGGATCCAAGGCTGCAATTCCAATTTCACAAATAGAAGTTGATTTCAAAGAAGTTTAAATTTTCATTCTTCTGGCAGTTTTAAATTGATTTCAGTCATTTGATCTAAAGTAATTCTGCAAATATCATAAAAATGCAAATATAAGGATTAAACTTCAATACATTTGGAGATAACAGTTTCTTGTTTAGGCAATGTTGTGTAATAGTTTTGCTGGTTTTGGAAAAAACAAATTCGAAATTACTTCACTGCTGTTCCTGCACCAGGCTACTACTGCTGCTGAAGTTCGAGCTATTGTGGCGGCTATTCCAGTAAATCCACAGAGCAACCAAGTAGAAGAAAAGGTGCACAACACTCTTAAGTGTGTTCCCAAGCTCCTAATCCATCAGAAAATTTCCATAATCAGCATGAAATCACAATGAAAGGTGATTAAAAAGTTAAGGACACGAACACCTCAAAATCCTGATTTTCGGTTGAAGAATTCAAATCAAAATTCACATAAAACTAACCTTCAAATGAGTTCAAACAAAGTTCCCACAAGTTCTAGCTGAAGTCAAGATCATCTCTAACAAATCACAAGCTCAGTTTAAAGAGAAAAATTCAAAGAAATCCTATCAAAACCTTAGCTAATCCAAAAATTAGAAATGTTTATTAAAGCTTTAATTAATCCAAAAATATCTAGAAACTTGGTGAATTAGATTACTCCACAAGCTCCTAACTTCAAGATCTACCCGTGTAAGAGCTTCCCTAAAAGGCCCAAGCCTCGAAAGAACACCAAGGTCCAAGAGGAAGTTGAAACCACCAAGGGTGCTCAAGCTGCTGCTGCTGTTGGAGTGGCCTAGCAGTGGGATTGTTTCATCTAACAGGCTAAAAACTTAACATATTGTTTCTCATTTCATCTTTTCTTCTCATAGTGTACGTTCTCACAGTGTGTATGGTATATAATTAGCAAACAGCGTGTACGGTTGTGAAATTGGTCGATCGCATATGTAACATCTCTAACTTAGACAGCATAAAGAAAGCATTCCTATAAACAGACTGTATATTCCACTATTAGACATTAGTTTCTCAACAATAGATTGCCATAAATCATGCAATATAAAGAAAAAGGCAATCTGAATATTTATTTTCTTCCAGAAAAAATAATTAAATATATATTCTTGAATAATCTATTCCTACTGATTCTATAACCACATTCATTTGTGTTCTTATGCAAGTAGATATGCGATCAGTGATTTTATCACAAACCATTGAACTATTTAGATGGAGATTTTAAACACCTCGTAAATGCTATAACTTAAAGAACATGTAGAACTCTCTATTACTAATCATATGTTTAAAACTCTGCTGAAGTTCGAGCTATTATGGCGGCTATTCCAGTAAATCCACAGAGCAACCAAGTAGAAGAAAACGTGCACAACACTCTTAAGTGTGTTTCCAAGCTCCTAATCCATCAGAAAATTTCCATAATCACCATGAAATCACAATGAAAGGTGATTAAAAAGTTAAGAACACGAACACCTCAAAATCCTGATTTTCGGTTGAAGAATTCAAATCAAAAATCACATAAAACTAACCTTCAAATGAGTTCAAACAAAGTTCCCACAAGTTCTAGCTGAAGTCAAGATCATCTCTAACAAATCACAAGCTCAGTTTAAAGAGAAAAATTCAAAGAAATCCTATCAAAACCTTAGCTAATCCCAAAATTAGAAATCTTTATTAAAGCTTTAATTAATCCAAAAATACCTATAAACTTGGTGAATTAGATTACTCCACAAGCTCCTAACTTCAAGATCTACCCGTGTAAGAGCTTCCCTAAAAGTCCCAAGCCTCGAAAGAACACCAAGGTCCAAGAGGAAGTTGAAACCACCAAGGGTGCTCAAGCTGCTGCTGCTGTTGGAGTGGTCTAGCAGTGGAATTTTTTCATCTAAAAGGCTAAAAACTTGGTAACATATACCTTTTATTATTTCTTTAAAACCAAGCACATAACTTTCAAAATACCTTTTAAATATTAATTTTCCAAGCTTCTAATGGAAGTGGATATGATTGAGTACCATAAAAATTTTAAGAACCAAACAATAAAAAAATCCTCTAACAGATAAAGAATTTTATATATATATATATATATATATATATATATATATATATATATATATATATATATATATATACACACACACACACACACACAAAGGACTCTTGTATGCTTGACAGTTTATATATGTTCTAGAGTTCAATCTTTATGCGAGATGTTGGCATTGTGCCTGCATCAGTTGTGTTTTAAACTTCTGTTTTAGAAGTTACCTTTAAAATTTAATTGTTGTAGTCGAATTCACCTACCATGGAAGCTCTGAGAGGAAAAAGTAGCTTCCTGAGTCTGCCCAAAGCCCATCTGAACAACACTCTGCAGGTCATCTTCCCAGAAAGTCCCAAGCTGAAGAAAAACAGACACCCCTTTATTAGTATGGAAGATTGCCTTACAGGGATTGAGTTATCTTAGCAATCGATAGTTCAACAGCTGATTATTCAGAGCTTCAATGATCTAATTTCTGATATAGAAACTACATCTTACAAAAATCAGTATTCCCTGCTTGCAAGAGAATGTTCAATCCTATATGGAAAAGCAACTCACTTCCTTCGGATGCGGAAATAGCTACAAAATGGACCTTATAATCAATCAAGTTTGAACAGTTCAGAGCTAGGGATTGAAGAGACAACGTGTAGGCATGACATTCAAAGGCATTCAATTGAAGAAATCACTGCAGAATCTGCAACAATTGGAACTTTCACGAACCTATTTCCTAAAAACAAAGATACACATCAATTGAACAACTTGTGAACCCAAACATCTATGTCGCCACATAATTCCAATGGAATGCTCTGGTAATTAGGGGAAAAAACATAATGTTGATACAAAAATTTGAGTGTCTGGGGTGATGGTAACCAAATCAACCTCTGTTTTCTATTGTCTGAGACAACAAGAAGAGGTGTATAAACATCCATAACATATGTCTATTTGCAACTATTTAAAGCCCACACTTTCAACATAATAATAACTACATTACATCAATTTTGGTGTGATTAGTCAAAGTGCATGCAGTTGAATTAGTTTTCTAACCTTATGCAGTAAAACTCTATTTCGCCACTAACCTCTAAAGTTAGCTGGCTCTCTATTTAATTACCAGTGAAGCAAGAATTTTAAGTCAATATAACTACTCAATACTCTTCTATCCATTAAACTCTACCATCATGACTTAGTACATGTGCTAGAATCAACTTGAACGTATCCATGGTCGCAATGGTATCCATGTAAAGTTGGAGAGATTCAAGTAAGGCTTAAACAGCTAAATGTAGAACTAAACAATAAATAATACCAACTTAGATTATTAAGTCAAAGCACTCATGCTCAATTATTTAGAAATCAAAGTGCCAACTCCAATCCCACCTTTTAAAAATTCAAATATAAAATTAAAATTTAAAATTTAAAATTTAAAATTTGAATATAAAATATAAAATATAAAATATAAAATATAAAATTAAAAATTAAAATTAAAAATAAAAATTAAAAATTAAAAATTAAAAATTAAAAATTAAAATTTAAAATTTAAAAATTTAAAATTAAAATTTAAAATTAAAAGTAAAATTAAATTCATGGCTGATTTCTAAATTCAAATTTATCGCCAGATTCCTAAAATAATTCCATGACAACCTACACCTACACCTGAGAGGCCACTGAGAGAACACATGGAATCCAACTTTTTTAGTCACCTCTACTACAAACAAAACTATTGTCAAAGTAAATATAATCAGGTAGTACTGGGAAAAAGGAAAAAAAAAATGAAACACTACAGGAGCAGATTAAGAAAAGAATTAGAATAGTCATTACGCAGTAGCACGTTATTGTATGCTAAATATAAATAAATTGCTCTAGCTTATTGGGAAAAAAAAAAAAAAAAAAAAAAAAAAAACTCTAATCCTAGATTTTAATAAAGAAATCTGTTCTTTTATGAAAAACAGGGGATGAGTTTTTTAGTGCGGTTTATTAAATAAAAAAATACATCACACAGATCATATATGCAAATCAGTTAAATCTAATTTAATTTAATAAAAAATAAGTACAAAAAAAAAAAAAAAAAAAAAAAACTATCTAAATCTGTAGATCACAAGTAACACTCGATATGAAATCCCCGGAAATGTTGCTAACATTAATTACAAATCAAAATCCAACGAAGAAAACGGAACAAAGAATATTAAAAAATACACAGGTAAAAATCATCTACCTCGATCGATCATCCGGCGGCGGCACCGCCGCCGACGGGGGCTCCGAGGGGACGGGGCGACCTTGCCGTCGCCGTCGATTTGGCTCAGAAGGGGGCTCGATTCCTCCGGATTCGTCATGGGAGGAGCTCTCAAACCCTAGCGAGTAGAAAAAGAGAGAGAGAGAGAGAGAGAGAGAGAGAGAGGAACCACATGGATTGGAAATAGAAATAGAGAACCATGTGCCCATGTGCCTGCACATGGCCTCACTAATTGCCTTGGCAACCCTCTGCAATAGCCAAGAAAATAGAATTTTAAATTTACGGGGATTATAGAATGAATTTGTTTGCTGCATTTATAAGTATATTACAGTAGGGTTTGTGACAAGAAGGTCATCACCAACAATCTGCACTTGCTGTCCAATTTCATCCGTAAGCTTGGCGTAGTGGGTCCAATCGTCCTGATCGAATGGATCTTCAATGGATACAATAGGGTATTCAGCTACAAAGGACTTGTAGAGATCTTTCAAGCTCTCTCCAGAAATTTTCTGTGAGCCATCATTGTTCTGGAAAACACCACATCAACAGTAGTCAGTTTACGAAACCCTTAGAAAAAAATGTTGTGTTAATTTTCCTCTGAACTCTCAAGTCAATCAAAGTAGTCAAGAATTTCAAAGCAACAACAAATATAAGCTTACTGTTCTAGGAGAAAGGAAAGCTCACCTCTTCTTTGAAGTTAAGGTCATAAGTCTGATCCTTCTCAGAATAAAACTCTGAAGCACTCCTCTCAAAAAAAAAAAAAAAAAAAAAAAAAGAAAAACTCTGAAGCAGCAACGTCCATCCCAATCACAACCTGCCATTACATAAATAGTTTTAACACACACCAGCTAGTCAACTTAGTTTTGAGGGTAACGAAAGCTTCATTGCAAAAATGTAAAATAAAGAGAAATTACTTTTCATACTGATTTTATTAATTTTTTTAATATTAAAAAAAATTAAAAAAGATGTCTACGTATTAATGAGACATACAAAAAAGTGATAAAATCAAAACTACTAAATTAATTCGCCATGCAGAATTCTAATCAAAAGCGGTCAATAAATAATTTTTAATGATCAATTTCAATGTACATTATTTTGCATATGTTAATAATAGCGTCCAAAAATATTTAACATGGCCATCAAATTTTGTGGGACTGAATTTTTTGCAACCCCTTAATTAATTTATATTTTATTTTTTATAAGTTTAAAAAATTTTGTAAACATACTTTTACTTTTTAACCCCTTAATTTATTTTATCAAGACGATGACCGGCCCCTTAATTTATTTTATCAAGACGATGACCGGAATCTGCCGATCGCCGACTGCGGCGGTCGCGGAGGAGGAGGGGAATACGCGGATCTAGAGGTTGTGGGAGGGATTGACGGTGGGATCGCCGGATCGGACGCCGCAGGCGGGGTTCGGGTTTGCGGCGGCGCGGAAGTCGAGGAAGGATAGGAGGCGGTGGTTGATGGTGCCGTCGGGGCAGTGAGAGGGGTCCGTGATAGCAGAGAGGACCGAGATGGAGAAGGGGGGGGCAGCATCTTTTGACGGCGCCTGTGCGACGGGGCCTTCTCCGCCATTGTTGATGGCTTCGGAGGTGGTGGATCGATACTTCGAGAGAGATAGATAGAGAGAGGGGGAACCCATGTGCGGGCACATGGATTGGAAAAGAGAGAAAAGAGTTTGGGAGAGAGAGAGAGAGGTTATTATGGCTCATTAATTTCAATGTACATTATTTTGCATATGTTAATAATAAAATTTAATTTGCATATGTTAATAACCAAAAAACCAAGAAAAAAAAAAAGAAAAAAAAAAAAAAAAAAAAAAAAAAAAACCCATAAAACTTCAAGTTTGTTCCAGATAGGCTAGTTCTAAATTAAACATTGAAATTCACGGTTAATAAATATCCAAAGTACACCATGTTGGTGTTTGCTTCACCCAGAAAAACAGCATGATCACAGCAAAACTGCAGTGGAAACCCACTATACCCCCCCTTTACTGTCCAACACAGATGAGAACATATATTCAAAAGAGGCGGCTGATTTTTTCCACAAAAAGAAAAGGTGAGCACCTGCACCACTTACCATCATCCTATATAAACTCATCCAAGATTACTGCATATCAAAACACACACACACACAAATCTCCTCCTCAAATCCCAAGAGAGAGAAAGGTGAGAGAGAGGTGAAAAAAAAACTGAAAAGAGGGGCAAAGAGCAATACAAATCTGCTCACCTCCTCATCAAGCTCCTGAAGATCTCCATGGCTTCATATGAAGAGGTCATGGAATTATACATTGGAAAAGAGAGGAAAAGGTTTGGGCACGAATAATAATCTATTTTATATTAAAAAAAAAAGTTATTGATTTTTCGATTGTAAAATTGGATTGTTTTTTTAATATATATTTTTGAAATGATTTTTTTTTCTTTTTTCAAGTGATCAAAATATTTTTACCGGTCAATAATTCTGTCAAAATTGTGAAGATATATTGTTGTTAATTTGATGATTCGTATAAAATTTAAATAAAAAAAATCTTAAAGAGCTCTAAAAATATTTAAGCCAACTCAATTTATATAAAATAAATAATCAATAAATATAAACTTAAATTTGCTAGATTCAAACAAGCAAAATCAGTGAAAGTGAAAAGCGATTCTCATTTTTCAGATTATTTAAAATTTTGAATAAAATATAAATTTTAAAACTATACACAGAAATAAAATATAAAAAAAATATACATAAAAAAAATATAAATAAGAACAAACTATTGAAGTGTTCTTTTCAAATTTTACATTAACTAAAATTTAAAAAATTAATTAAAATAATTAATCAATTATACAAAGGAATAATTAGCTTAAATATTTTTAAAAATATATAAATTTTTTCAAATATCTGTGATAGTTGAGGAGGTCGGCGCTCACGAGTTGGAGGAGGCGAAATCCGGCGAGATTCGGCGCGCTCGCGAGTTGGAGGAGGAGGCAAAATCTGGCGTTCGCGAGTTGGAAGAGGCGACAAGATCGACGCGCTCGCTCGCGAGTTGGAGAAAGTGGCGAAATCTGGAGCTCGCAAGTTGGAGGAGGCGTCGAGATCTAGCGCGCTCGCGAGTTGGAAAACGCCACGAGAGGAGGGGGCTGCAGGTTTGGGGGAGATGGGTTTTAGGGGGGAGAGAGAGAGAGAGAGAGAGAGGAGACAATCCCAGGGCTGCAGGTTTGGGGAGATGGGTTTTAGGGGAGAGAGAGAGAGAGAGAGAGGAGACAATCCCATGTGGTTGCATGTGCAACCACGTGAATGAAGGTAGTAGAAGGCACACGTATGCATATGCAAAGAGAAAAAATAAAGAAAATTGAATACTCTTCTCGCTTCATTGCCCTAGTTGTTGCTCCTTGCTTACGTTCCCATCCACTCTTTCGATCTCGCGCTAATTCCCGTTCTATTTACCCTATGAAATGGATCGCTTAGATGTAGTACAGAACGAGGAGACCCCCGATGAAATGGATGTTCCGAAGCTCATAGCACTTCTTAGGGCTTGTATTAGCACCAAAACCCTAGCTCAGGGGAAGCTTCTTCATTCCAAGGCCATTTCTCTCGGCCTTGGCGCCGACACCTATTTCTGCAAAACACTAATGAACTTCTACCTCTCCTTCAGCCAATACGATTCTGCGCGGTTCGTCTTCGAATCGATCCCGGACCCATTGGATATCTCCGTGTGGAACGGTCTCCTTGCCGCGTACTCTAAGAACAAAATGTACCGAGAAGCCCTGCTTCTGTTTAGAAAGCTCGTGCTTTATCCTCACCTCAAGCCGGATGATTACACTTACCCAAGTGTTCTTAAGGCTTGCTGGGGATTGCGTGGTGCGAGGGAAGGTGAGATGGTACACGCCCAGGTGCTGAAATCTGGTTTTGGGTCTGATTTTGTCATCTCGAGCTCTTTAGTGAGCTTGCTTGCAAAATGCGATCGTTTTGGATCTGCAATTAAGCTGTTCGATGAAATGCCTGAAAGGGATGTTGCTTCTTGGAACGCGGTGATCTCTTGTTATTACCAAAGCGGCCAGGCTTCGAAAGCTCTGGAGTTGTTTGAAGCTATGAGCAGTTGCGGGCTCAATCCGGATTCAGTTACACTCACGACAGCGCTTTCTGCTTGTGCTCGGCTTGGAGATTTGGTGACAGGTAGGCGGATACATGATGAATTAATCAGAAGTGAGTTTCCGATAGATTCGTTTATTAGCGCTGCTATTGTGGATATGTATGGGAAGTGCGGGTGCTTGGAGAAAGCTAAACAAGTCTTTGAGCAGATCCGACAAAAGAATATTGTATCTTGGAACTCGATGATTGGTGGGTACTCCTTGCGAGGTGATAGCAATGCTTGTTTGGAGCTTTTTGTAAAGATGAACAAGGAGGGGTTCTGTCCCACTTCAACGACTATATCCAGCTTGCTGATGGCTTGTTCTAGAAATTCTGATCTACGGCATGGCAAATTCATACATGGATATGTGCTAAGACGCCATATAGAAGTCGATATATTTATATACAGCTCATTAATTGATATTTATTTCGAATGCGGCAAAGCTAGATATGCTGAAGAAGTATTTAAGATCACGCCTAAGGAAAATGTAGTTTTGTGGAATGTGATGATTTCAGGGTATGTGACAGTGGGCAACTACTTTAAAGCTCTTGATATATTCCATGCTATGAGAGCTCATGGAGTAAGACCGGATTATATTACGTATACCTGCAGTTTAACTGCCTGTTCTCAATTAGCAGCTCTTGAGCTCGGCAGGGAAATTCATAAGGAAATCAGCAAAATTGAATTGGATTCTAATGAGATTGTAATGTGTTCTCTTTTTGACATGTATGCGAAATGCGGTGCGCTTAGAGAGGCAAGAGAGGTTTTCGATAAACTACCAGTCAAGGATATTGTCTCTTGGACTTCCATGATAATGGCTTATGGTTCCCATGGTCAAGCACATGATGCGTTACAGCTTTTCCGTGAATTGCAGCACTTGAGTTTAAAACCAGATGGTGTAACATTTCTTGCAGTAATCTCTGCTTGTAGTCATGTAGGATTGGTTGATGAAGGGCTTTATTTTTTTGAACAAATGATGCATGAATATAGAATTAAACCTGGTATTGAGCATTACTCTTGCATCATAGATCTTCTTTGCCGCTCTGGAAGGTTGAATGATGCTTACAGTATATTTAAAAGTATACCTGAAAGCAAATTGGATACTGGGTTAATTGGTACAATGCTCTCGGCATGCAATTTGTATAAGAACTTGAAGGTTGGAGAAGAGATGGCTAAGCTGCTCATTCAAATTGATCCAAATGACCACTCTAATTATATAGTTTTGTCGAACTTATATGCTTCTGTTGGAAGATGGGATGGCGTAAAGAAAGTACGGGCGATAATAAGAGAGAGAGGATTGAAAAAGAACCCTGGTTGTAGCTGGATTGAGATTGACCGAAAGATCCATCAATTCTTTGTCGATGATGATTCGCATCCTCAAATAGAGTTGATATATAAGTGTTTACATGATATTGGAATGCAGATGAGGAAGAACAGATCTCATGATAGAACAAACAATAAAATGAGCTTTCTTGATTGTTTTTTGTAAACAACAGTTTGCTACCAATACATAAATTTTTGTTTATTTATAGATGCATGTGAATATTAGGATATTCTATCATGTTTGGGGTTTTAAACATTTGTTGTACAACATTACAGGATCAGAAGATGATAGAAGCTGAATGACTTACGTGCGCTACTTAGGAAGGAAAGTGTTTGGCCTAGCTTTTGAAAAAGTGAATTTTGAAGAATTTATTTTTGTTAAAAATTATAGAGCTGTGGGCTGAATTTAATAAAAAAGTAATTTTTCTAAAATGATTTTATAAAACTGCGTGACAATTTTTTTTCTTTTTGCAAATTATAAATTTAAATTTAAATTTTAAAATTTTTAATTTAAAATCCAAAGCATAATTTAAAATTTGATATTTGAATTTAAAATCTAAATTTAGATATTTAGAATTTTTAATTTAGATTTGAAATTTAAAATTTATTTAAATTTCAAATTTTAAAATTTAAAATTTAAAATTTAAATTTGAAATTGAAAATTCAAAATATATATATAAATTGCACATTTTAAAATTTAAAATTTAAAATTTAAAAGCTACATTTGAATATTGAAATTTGAAATTTAAAATCTTTAAATTTAAAAATTTGAAAATTGAAATTTAACACTTAAAATTTCAAATTTTAAAATTTAAATTTTAAATATAAACTATAAAATTTCAAATTTTAAATTCCAAAATTAAAATTTCAAAATTGAAATTTTTTCTTAAATTTAAAATTTAAAATTTTGATTTTTAAAATTTTAAAATTTAAACTTAAAATTTAAAACTTAAAATTTAAAATGAAAAATATCAAATTTGAAAGATAAAATTTAAAATTTAAAATTTTAAGTTTGAATCTAAAATTTAAATATAAAATTCAAAATTAAAATTAAATTTTGGATCTCTAAAATGAGAAAATTGATTTTAAGAATTAGAATCAGATTTTAAAAATAGAATTGCCAAACACTTTGTGAAGAAAAAATTATTTTTGACACTAAAATCACTTTTTAAAATTTAGGCCTAAACCAAACGCCCCTTCATCATTATGGTTTTCATCTTAAAAGGGACTGCAAAAAAATAAATTCTGCACATCTGCTAAAAAAAAAAAAAAATTCTGCATCTGTTATGATTTTTTGGTAAAGAGAGAAGGTGAATATGTAGATTAAGATACAAACTTACGCAGGAAGAGAAAAACTTGCGGAAGTGACTGTTTTAAGAGAAAAATTTGCGCAAGTGACTATTTTAAGGCTGTGTTTGGTTCGGATATAAGTGAAAGTTGGTTATTTTCGGGATAGATATAAGTTCAGGTATAAATAAAAACTAAAGTAATTTTGTGTTTGGTTGAGTATAAGAGTTATACCGGGATAAAAAAAATTATATTTTATAAGTTAAAGAGGAATAAGAAGAATAGAGGGGATTAAATTATTTCTTTCCATTTTGCCCTTAGAGGTTTAAATCTTAATTAAATTATTTTGTAATATTAATCTTATCTATAGCAAGTTTAAAATTAATTAAAAATAAAACAAGCTGTATTAAAAATTATTTATTAAATATTTATAAATGCTTATAAATGATAGTATATTTTTTAAAAATAAATTATAATTTATAATTCATTAAATTTTTGAAACCATTAGCTATTAGATTATAAATATTATGAGATATGTAAACCAATTTACATAAGTCACTATTACATATTGAACATATCAGTTGCGAGTTATATAATATATATTTTTCACGTAATATATAATCATGCACTTAATTTTTAAAAAAATTAGCATCATGAATTTAGTATCAATCGCAAACAGAAATTTCGCCATAAATTATAAACAAGCCGACATATCAATCATAAGTATTATGAATCTGAATAGAAGCTGATACATACTAACATTAACTTTAACATCAATTATAAACATCCAACCAAGTAAAGATGCATTTATAAAAGAGTGTAGTAATCTCACAAAACATGTAAATTGATTCTTCAAAATATGTCGTAACACAATTAAAAGTTTGCAATGTTATATAGACAACATACTAATTAGCTCTCTCAATCACATATAATATAGTCTATATAATACAACAACATTATTTGCATACAATTACATATAATATAGTCTTTTACAACTACATAAATTGCGTACAATTATATATAATATAGTCCATTATACATCTAACTTCTACTATTCAATAATTGGTCAGTTATAATTGTGCGGACCTCGTCACCTCTGCGTGATTCTGTTGTACCAACATAAATACCAGTGTCGACCTCTTTAACTTGTGTAGACTATTCCTCTAACTCTTTGTTAAAAAAATGATTATTACTTTGGTGTCGCCGAATGAAATTGTGTATCAGGTAATATGCCATAGCAATAAGACATTGGACTTTATATGAAAACGGTGTTGCAATATTCAGAATCTTGAACTGCTTCTACAATATACCAAATATTTTTTCCACCATATTCAGAATCTTGAATCTTGAATGGACGCATCTATAATAAGAAGGTCTATAGGTGTTACCAGTTTCCATTCTAATAAGAAGGTCTATAGGTGTTACCAGTTTCCATTCTAATCGAGAAACAACATTTTGCATGATTTTCATTAGCAAAGCAATCAATATATCAACACAAAATTTAAGCGACTTAGAAATATGTAAACTTGTAACGAACTTGGCATTAAAGTTACAGACACAACAATATGTAATAGAGTTATATGATGTATACGAAGGCACAATGATAACAGTAAGTAAAGTACAAAATAATGTGCATTATTTATGTAGTTGTGAGAAACAAAACTTTTCCCTAAGTTCAATAAGCATACAAGATAAATTTGTCCATTTCAAATTAATCGATGTTATCTAATAGAATGAGATTTGACGGCAAATTCCTATTATAGCAACTGTCGCATCCACACACGTGACATTTGTACGATAATATTTCCAAAAATATACATTTTACTTAGGAAAATAGTTGCATTTTAGTCTATATATATATAGTAATTGGCTCAATTGGTTGCCAAATTGTATGGGGGCCATCAGATACTTATGGCAACTGTCATCATCGCCGATATTTTTAGGAATCATCCGACAATGCCATTTTTCTGTTAGTCACAAAATTGACAGGCATAATGCGCAAGGCGGCAAGCATTGGTTGGCAGCATTATGTCATTCGAATTACAAGTGTTTTATTTTGATATCGACGATATATATATATACATGCCTAAACTAAATATTTAACAACCTGTGTCATGCCCCGGGGTCAAAACTGCGATCCGGATCAGCCAACAGATCCGCCGCTCATACGGAAAGCCCCGTATAGACGAAGCGTCTAACCTGCAAAAGATAATACTACAGCTATACAGATATCAGAGATAAAAAGTATACTACAGAAATAAGAAATAATACAACTCTAAAAGTACAAGTCTGAACCTCACTACAAAAATCTCTCAAAAAGTAAAACTTTCAAAAGTAACTAACAACAATAATCCAGCAGACAGTACTACTAAGCTCCAAAAATGGGTACAATTATACTCCAAGGACGGGTAGGAACTAGCACGCGACTCCCTCACCTCGATCAGCAACAGAAGGAACAGCAACTCTCCCAGGAGACTCTGCAAAACTAAGGAGAGGAAAGAGGAAAAAGAAGGGGAAAAACCCCCAGCGGGTGTGAGAACTACACCAACACGTAGTTCTCAATGGGTACCGCCACCAATCCCGACGGTCTGCCCACTAAATCTACTAGAGGCATAAGATAACAAAAAAACTATAATAACGAAAAGATAAGTTGGAAAGAGTCTACAGCTATTATGCCTCTATCTACTGTAGTATGCCGGTTTTTAGTTTGAGCCTACCGACTCTTCTGATGAGCTTTTTGGGTGAGGAAAGCTGCGAGCATGTGTATTTTCAGTTTACAGCGGAGCTCGGAAGGTTCCGGGCTGCGGCGGAAAGCCCGAGGTCAAAAATGTAGAGTTATTTAGGATCCACAAGGATCTAAATAGGTACTATCAAACACCTAGAGGGGGGTGAATAGGTGTAATATTATAAAAACCAATCTCAGTGCAAAAATAAAAAAACAATGCGGAAAATAAAAATCAACACACCGAGATTTACGTGGAAACTCCAATCCAGGAGAAAAACCACGGGACCAACACGCAATAACAATCCACTAAGAATAGAAGAATAACAAGGTGATTACCGACTCCACGGACTCGACCCCTCCTTCAGCTTCTTCGGACCTTGCGCTGATCGGTTGGATGTCCACGCAATAACAATCCACTAAGAAAAGAAGAATAACAAGGTGATTACCGTCTCCACGGATTTAACCCCTCCTTCAACTTCTTCGGACCTTGCGCTCCACCGCTTGCACGTCCACTGCACACGTTCGAATCCACGAACGCCACTCGAATCTACGAGCACACGTTTCGAATCCACGAAACGCCTTCAACACACCGAATCCACGGTGCCACGTCGAATCCACGACGCAAACTCAGCCGGTAAGAATATTGGCTTCGATGGTGATCCTTTGCTTAGATTATCAATGAAGATCCATGGGAAAAATCTCTAAGCAAAGATTAGATCAATTCGACAAAAGATATGTTCTTGAAAGAACCATCGAATTGACCTAAAAGAGGCTATAAAGAAGAACGATAAAAACCTAGCCTCTAGGGTTGCTCTCAAGTGTTTTAGAAATTGATCGGCCGTGCTTCCCGCGTTTTTGAGAAACCCTAAATGTCTATTTATAGCCCTTGGAAACATATTAGAGTCGGTTTAGGAAACTTTTCCCGAGGCAACATTGTGTACCGGTACCACTTATCATGTTCCGGTACTCAATGGTGCAAAACACAGATTTTTCTATTGTGTTCCGGTACGCGAGTCCGTGTTCCGGTACGCAATGCAATTTACAGAAAATTCTGTGTCGGGTTTGAGGAACTTCAAGTGTGGTTCCGGTACGCAATGTAAAAACTGATTTTTCCAAGATAAACTTTATCCAAAACAAACCAGTACCGGAATCCAAACTTAAAACAAGTTGTAAGTTAAAACCAAGTTCCTAAAACCAAGTCTAAACCGTTTTCATTAATTTCCTGTTTCCAATGATTATAAATGAACTTTAATCACCATGAGCTATATTTAATCATACCTGAGAGTTGACTTGGGCTCATGTTGAATCTTCAATGAGTCTTCGAAGGCTGATTTGACAATTTGATCCCTTTAAGACTCCGACTCAACTTACTGACTTGACTCACGAAATATGCCAACACCAAAAAGCCGTAACAATCTCCCCCTTTGGCAATTTCGTGACAAAACCCAAAAATACATAAAAACTCTCAAGTCACTCATCTTAAACCAAAAAGTCGAAATTCAATGTCATCACCAAAACATTGATTTTCTTTGCGTGAAAGATCCAATAAATACAAAATTACATTTGAACCAAACAGTCCTAGAACATACTCTATGACTTAGGACTTGGAGTCTTAAAGTGATGATTCCTGCAAAACAAAACTCCAAACAAAATCAAATGTTAGTTGTTAGAAATTAAAATCCTACATTTGATCCGGCTTCCTTTTCCTTTTGGTTCATTTGTTTTGTGGCTCTTTCATTTTTTTTTTTTTGTCTCCCCCTATCTTGAGCATCTCCAACATGTTCTCCATGTTCTCCCCCTATCTTGATCGTGTTCTCCCCCTACGATCATTTCCGTTCTCCCCCTACGATCATTTCCGTCATTTCTCTTCTCCCCCTTTTTGTCACAAATTGTCAAACAGTTAATAAAAATAAAAAGTAAAAATACTAGGAGGATAAGTTCTTAGTTACAAGACGATTAGAGTTCTTGTTTATCACAACATAAAAAGAAACTAAAAACCAAAAACAAGAAGGAAAAGAAATCACTCATCCTGATCAGTATCATCTTCGTCCTCATGTGATGTAGGTCCATGAGATGTACTCGGTGCAGTTGCTCCAGTGACCACATCGTCGTGTTTGCACCCAAGGATATCGAAGATTTTCTTTAAGCTATCCTCAAGTTTCTTGAAGCCTTGCTCCATCCTTTGCTCCATCCTTTGCTTTAGTGAACGTACATCCCGATGCAAGGTTTGAAGAGTTACGACCTCATCTGGTTCAGGAGATTCTTGACGAGGTGGTGCACTCACTGTCGCTTCACTTGCATAGGCTTTTGTCTGCCCAAAAGTCTTCAAAGTGCTAATTGACTTGGCTAAAGTGATTCCATCAATTGCTCCCAAGCCATAATCATATTTGGCACAAGTAATGTCCACTCCGTGATCTTCCAGAATATGCGTAATCAAGATCGGATACGGTAGAAGGTCACGTTGTCTAGATCCTTCAATAACATGTACCATCTGCTGCCAAATGAGAAATGGAATATTGGTGTTAATTCCATTTGCACTTTCCGGGTGACCAAGGAGAAAAAGAAGTAGCAATCGATCCCATCGAATCCTTTTGGTCCCCAGTGTGGGCAATAGGTTGTAGCATACGATTAAGGACAATATATGATACTCTGGTTTTAGGTCCTTTGATTCAACATATGATCTGTTCGTGTGCGTCCCTGTCTTGCAAATAGAGTCCACAACCATATCCCAATGGGTATCATGTAGGAAGTTTCCATCAGTATAATAAAGACCAGTAGTGTCAACAGCTAATCCAAGGTTTGCACCAATTACTGCTGGAGTAATGTCAAACTTGACGCCTCTAACTGTTGTTTCAAAGACGAAGGCCCGGTGTCATGGTCTTTTTGAAGTATGTTACCTTGCATGTAGAATTCCCTGATGATCTCCACACAAAAACCCATCTTAGGTTGAACGCTGCCAAGTGGTCGAATATGACTTCGTTCCAAAATCCTTGCAAAGTCTGGCACCTCACGACATAGCTCATTAAAGTTCACGTGTCGCTCTCCAATGCATGTGCGGTTTGCAAATCTAGCACGGCGTTTTGCACTCACATGCGGTTCACTTTCATCAACATTTGATCTCCGTTGAGAGCGATCGCGTATTACCGGTCCACCGGTACTTCTACGCGGAGGAGAATCCGCACCTTTCTTTTTCCTTGGAGCCATAGGTGCTTTCCCTTTTCCTTGAACTGTTTCTTCTTCATATTCTGAGGAATTTTCAGAATCTGAGCTTGTCGAACCTTCCTCTCGTGATCGTTTAGTAGTCTTCTTCTTTCCAGAACCACGACCACGTCCACTTCCAGTGGCCATAAAGATCACTAGTGCAAGAAGCCATGAAAATGCCATTTCCTACAAAGAACACAATGCACTATGATTTGATCTTATAGAAAGGTTTAAACATGTCTAAGAAACATTCTAAACATGTCACAAGTGATGATTCATCATTAAAATTCATTTACATCAAAAACCCTAATTCTCAATTTTCTATGTCAAGAACACATGAAAATGTTAGATTCAATCAAATAAGCATGGAAACATGAATCTAATTAGATAAAAAGCAACCAAATATGTTCTAAACATGAATTAAGAGTGATTTAAGCAAGAGATTTCATTTGAAGCAAAGATCTACTCAAAAATCTCTAAAAACAACATCAAAACCTAAAACTAGGGTTTTGAAATTCAAGAAACCAAGATTTAAGTAGAAACTTACAAATGAGAGCAACAAATCTCTTAAACTTGATGAAAAATCCCTTAGAGGTGTTTTAGAGAGAGAGAGGGAGGGTTTTGAAGTGGGAGAGATGAAATAAAACCAAGTTGTTTCGGAATATAAAGAATCCCAGTCCGCGTACCGGTACAAGGAGTCGCGTACCGGTACGTAGTGTAAAAACCGAAAAACCTTCGTTCGGGTTCCGGATTGTAAAACAGGGGTCATCCGGATCCGCAATGTAGTTCCGGTACTAAAGAGTGGTACCGGTACGTCAGTGAAAAACCAGAAAAATTCACATTCGAGATCCGGATTGGATTTTCTAATCCGGATTGGATTTTCAGGTACTAAAAAGCAGGTACCGGAACAACAGAGCCAAAAAGCAGAAATTTCTTGAAACAAATCCAAATTTTGAAATCTTTTCAAATACCGATTTGTATACCATCAAGAAATCCATTTAAGTGCTTTGAAAAACAATGAATTCACATAGATGTCATTCAATCCAATTAATTTAAAAATTAAAAAGATTTACTCCAAAATCATGAAAAATAAGGTAAAACATTATAAGCCGTTTTTCATGTTATATTCATCAAACCAAGTCATCAAAAATAATCTTGAGATCCAAACTCTATCAAGATGTAACGGATTTACAAAGATGACTTACGGAGATTTCCCAAATGACATCAATCTTGAATTCTACCCTTTCAAATTTGAGATAAGCACTAAAGTACCTAAGGGTGGCTCTTTGAGCATCTTTTTAACTATCCCACCTTATACCAACCAGGAGATTGTACAAAATAAGAACTTTGAAATTAAATCTCCGAATGCTTCAACTAAAAATTCTCATAAAATATTTTTCAGGCATCCATAACATGTGGTAGCTCTTTCCAACATGTGGTGGTAGTTTTCACACTCCTTTCGGATGTAACTCTTTCCACATCTTTTGCAACTCATTTATTTACCCTTGTAAGAAGGCAATCTCTTACGTGAAAGAATTAAATCCCAAATTTTAGTCTATCGGTTGTCTCACGTTTATCACAATGAATTCACACAACCGAGATAGATTAAGCATCTAAAGATCACACATGATTTCTAAAATTTGATGCTTATAATATCAAAAATTCCTATAATGAAGTATCTTCAAGAATTATGATTATGGAGTAAAGTTGATAATTCATATAAAATTAAATTGGAGTGATTGAAAGTGAAACCCTTTTTATTCAATGCACTTATTCGTTAAAACCCTTTTGTTTTTAAAAAAAAAACAACAAAACATAAAATCAAGAGCATTGAAAACCATGTAATGCAAAGATTAAGAAAAATATGAAGGAAAAACCAATCAAAGCATTACACACAGTCATAAGCTATTTAAAACTTAAGACAAGGAAAGATATCACCTTTCCGAATCCAAAATCGTCGGATCTTGGGTTGTCTTGATTCATTGTGCCCGGGGGTTGGTAGCTTTGACTGTTGATCCACCTTGGGTCTTTGCATCGCAATAATCCACTTGAATGATTGATGTTGTGGCTCGGACCTTTGGTGGGTTGAGTGAACTCCTTTGACTTGATGTGTCTTTTGATTCCGTTGAGTCCGCTCCGTAGATGAAGTTGCCGAAGAATTTTTCTTTCTCTTTTTCGGGCAAACCTTCACCAAATGTCCTTCAAGTCCACAAAGGTGACATGTTCTTCCTTTCAATTTCGTTGTGGAAGTTGAAGCCTTCACAGTTTGGTTCTTTTTGAATCCCAAACCAACCTTGCTTGTTTGACCTAATCCGGACATACTTCCTAGTTTCTTGGAATCCATTGAAAGCCTTTGTATGTCGGATTTAAGTTGATGAACTTGCTTGGTCAATGCTTGGTTGGTGACATGAATCTCTTCAAACTGTTTTTCAAGAAAATCAATCTTGTTAATATGGGAATTAACAATTGTCTCCGATTGGTTTATCTTTTCTTGGAGGATTTTATTATTATCCAATAACCGTCCTTGTTTCCTCCTCGAGATCATGAAGTTTGATCTTTAAAGCTTGATTCTCGTCTTGAACTTCTTGTCGTTGCTTCCTCAACTTCTTGTTAAGTTTGGCCACCTTCTTTGATTCCGCAAGAAGTTGTTGGTATGCCTCAATGAGTTCTTCTTCGTCCGACTCCCCCTCACTTGATGACTCTCCTCCGGTTGTTGATGTTTCATGCAAAATCAAAGGAATAGAGTCAGTAACTAAAGATGATAAACACAAATTAGAAGAGGGAGTTTGAGAGGCATGAAAAGCAACAAAATTTTTCTTTTTCCTCTTCACTTGAGGTCGATTCATCGAAAAAGAATCGTCCCAAGTTTTTGCTTGCAAAGCCTTCTTTTTATATAATTTCGGAGAAGGACAATCCGTTGAAATATGGCCGTAGCCTTTGCATCTATAACATCGGATTTCCCCTTCGAAATCATCTTTTTCTTTTTCTTTAGAAGGTTTTGCAACGCCTTTGAGTTTAGAGGATTTAGAACCCGATGATCCTTTAGATGGTTTCGTGGATGAAGATCCATCGGTTCGATTCTTCCAAAATTTCCGACGAAATTTCTTTGTGATCCGCGCCAGTTGTTCTTCAAAATCGGCAAAAGAGATTTCATCGTCGGAACTCGATTCGTCATCTTCTTCCTTTGTTGATTTGAATGCAATACCTGTAAGCTTAGAAGAAGACTTGGAAGAATTTTGATTAGTAGGAAAAGTCATCTCATAAGTTTGCAAAGCACCTACTAATTCCTCTACACTCATCTCATCCGGATGACTAACGGTTTCAATGGCGGTAACCTTTGCCCTAAACCGTTCCGGAAGAGTCCGAAGAATCTTTCTTACAATTTTCGACTCCGGGATCTTTTCTCCCAAATTAGCACATGTATTAATTACATCTTGAAGTCTAGTGTAATAATCTGTAAACAATTCATGCTCTTCCATATGAATAGAGTCAAATTGACTTGTAAGCATCTGGAGCTTTTGAATTTTTACAAGATTAGTACCCTCATGTGTAATTTTGAGAATATCCCAAATTTCCTTCGCGGTTTCACACGCGGAAATTCTCGAAAATTCAGTCGAGGAAAGAGAATTAAATAAAGCGTTCATACCTTTCCCATTGTAAGAAGATCTTTCGATTTCCTCTTTGGACCATCTAGAGCGAGGTTTTGGGGTAGTAGAATTTCCTACTTCCTCAACCGGATGCACCCAACCGTATTCCACGGTTTGCCATACCCGCTCATCAATAGAGATGAGAAAAGCTCTCATCCGCACTTTCCAATATGCATAATTGGTCCCATCAAAAAGAGGAGGTCTAAAAATATTACCACTTTCACCCATTATGATAGATAAACCTAAAACCCGCTCTGATACCAATTGTAGAGTTATTTAGGATCCACAAGGATCTAAATAGGTACTATCAAACACCTAGAGGGGGGTGAATAGGTGTAATATTATAAAAACCAATCTCAGTGCAAAAATAAAAAAACAATGCGGAAAATAAAAATCAACACACCGAGATTTACGTGGAAACTCCAATCCAGGAGAAAAACCACGGGACCAACACGCAATAACAATCCACTAAGAATAGAAGAATAACAAGGTGATTACCGACTCCACGGACTCGACCCCTCCTTCAGCTTCTTCGGACCTTGCGCTGACCGGTTGGATGTCCACGCAATAACAATCCACTAAGAAAAGAAGAATAACAAGGTGATTACCGTCTCCACGGATTTAACCCCTCCTTCAATTTCTTCGGACCTTGCGCTCCACCGCTTGCACGTCCACTGCACACGTTCGAATCCACGAACGCCACTCGAATCCACGAGCACACGTTTCGAATCCACGAAACGCCTTCAACACACCGAATCCACGGTGCCACGTCGAATCCACGACGCAAACTCAGCCGGTAAGAATATTGGCTTCGATGGTGATCCTTTGCTTAGATTATCAATGAAGATCCATGGGAAAAATCTCTAAGCAAAGATTAGATCAATTCGACAAAAGATATGTTCTTGAAAGAACCATCGAATTGACCTAAAAGAGGCTATAAAGAAGAACGATAAAAACCTAGCCTCTAGGGTTGCTCTCAAGTGTTTTAGAAAAAGATCGGCCGTAGCTTCCCGCGTTTTTGAGAAACCCTAAATGTCTATTTATAGCCCTTGGAAACATATTAGAGTCGGTTTAGGAAACTTTTCCCGAGGCAACATTGTGTACCGGTACCACTTATCATGTTCCGGTACTCAATGGTGCAAAACACAGATTTTTCTATTGTGTTCCGGTACGCGAGTCCGTGTTCCGGTACGCAATGCAATTTACAGAAAATTCTGTATCGGGTTAGAGGAACTTCAAGTGTGGTTCCGGTACGCAATGTAAAAACTGATTTTTCCAAGATAAACTTTATCCAAAACAAACCCAGTACCGGAGTCCAAACTTAAAACAAGTTGTAAGTTAAAACCAAGTTCCTAAAACCAAGTCTAAACCGGTTTTAATTAATTTCCTGTTTCCAATGATTATAAATGAACTTTAATCACCATGAGCTATATTTAATCATACCTGAGAGTTGACTTGGGCTCAAGTTGAATCTTCAAAGAGTCTTCGAAGGCTGATTTGACAATTTGATCCCTTTAAGACTCCGACTCAACTTACTGACTTGACTCACGAAATATGCCAACACCAAAAAGCCGTAACAAAAGTGAGTTACTGGGGCACTTTTGGATTATTTATTTTATTTTATTTAATCTTTTTGAAAAAGGGGTTTATTGGAGTTTTGGCTTCTTTTGTGTTGCTGTGAGGTGGCTTAGGCTGGGAGTTGGAGGAGTATTAATTGTGGTGCTTTGGTAGGTGGAAGTTATTTAAATGCCCTTTATTGAGTGCTTATTTTAAAGCCTCTGCCCTCACCTTCTTCTCTCCTCGAAGCAAGCAGCAGGCTGGGCTCTTGCTTGGTGAAGCCGAGGAAGGAAGATTGAAGAGAAGAGAGATAAGGGAGGAGCCTGGGGTTTGAAGTGGACTTCGGAGTGTGGACCACCTGCGGGTTGCCGAGGACGCCGAGCGAGGACCGCCGAGCAACGTCGAGGTTGGTGTTTAATTTTTATTCTTCCTTTCCCTTCTTTTAATCTTTTCTTTTCCTGCTGGTTGGGGCCTCGGACTTGTTGTCCGAGGCTGGGGAGCTGCGCGAGCCCGCGCGCAGCGCAAAATTGTGGCTGCGCGCGGCTTGGGAGGCGGGCCCTGCGCGGGCGCGCATGAGCGCCGCGCGCATCAGGCGCCTGCTGCCGTTGATTGGCGCATGCAGGGCGCCGGCCGCTGGCAGCGTCCGCGCTGGCGTGAGCGCAGCGCCGCGGCTTGGCAGGGCGCCGCGGCGGCGCGGCCCCTGTGCCGCGGGCCCCGCGCGGGGGCGCGCGTGCCTGCAGGCCGCGCGCGCCATGCGCGCGGCGCTGCAGATCGCCGCCGCGGACGGCCTTGTGCCCGCCGGGCTGTGTTCTTTGCGTCGCGCGGACCGCACCCGCGTGCCCCGATTGTGCCGATGCGCTCGACGACCGACGCCGCGGCGGGTGCGCGATGGGTTTTTCCTCCGCGCAACGCGCGGCATTTCTTCGTGGGCGGTTGGGTTTGTACCGGCCGTTTTGAGCGCGGTTTTTTGGGCCGCGGGTTTGTTCTGACCCCTATCTTCAACCGTTTTCCGCAGTGTGATTTGGCGCTAGCTTTCTACGTGACCGGTGGTGCACATTTTGCCGCGAGGAGCTGCAGGATCGCTTCGGGACCTTCTGCTAGCGCGCGTTTTTTGTGGGTTGAGCACAGGTGGGTTGTTTATTTAAGATCACATTGCTCTACATTGCTACGAAATGCAAAGGTATCCGTGTTCCTTTTCATTATTACTCTTATCTGGTAACTGCCAGAATTTGTTCTGTCTAAATGTTTGGAAACCCCTTGTGTGTATTGATCTCGTGCCGGGGGCCGAGAGAGGGGGATTCCCCTGATTCTCTAGCTAACTCCAGAGTCTCAGGATGTTAGTAGCATTACCAGATTTAGTAGTCGAGGGTTGGTTATTCCGACTTGATTGTGAGTATAGTCTTCGAGTTTCCCGATCTGCTTGATCGAGGATTATACCTGCAGATGCCGATTGCTGAGATAGATTGTGACTTGATCATTACCCGGTTGGGTGCCGACCCCTCGTGGTCACGCTCCGGACGCGTTGAGATATTGATACCCCTGGCCGTGCTACCAGGTGGTTACTCGCCCCTGGCCGTGCTACCAGGCGGCACTTGAGAGAGATTGAGATAGTCGAACAGGACCCCCCGTAATCCCGTCCTTCAGTGGATGTGTGGTGGTGGGCATGTGCGCTCCCTAGTCGACAGGCGCAGGCTCGACTGCCCCTTGTTGGCAGTCGTAGAGATTTGGTGACATGAGCGGGT